>AUXJ01003492.1:0-18598 GCA_000482205.1 Herpetomonas muscarum
ACGCGGACACATTGCGCAAAAAGGTACCCCGCCTACAGGAGCCGCTCGCTTCATGGATACGGGGTACCCCCCCTCTTTCTCTCTATTTGATGACCTAGCAACTGAGCGCCTTCCCCCTTGTTCCTTTTCCCCCCTTTTCGATGCTGTCGTACCGCATTGCCTCGCCGTTCCCACCTTTGGGTGATTGTGTCGTGATGTGTTCCCCCAACTTTTCACTGTAGCAGGCGCCGAATCAGGCAAGAAAAAAAAGAAGATCGTGTAGCGCGTATCCCCAGTTGCACACACATCTATCTATACGTATTTGCACGCCCGACGAACAGTTCTCGGGGCGTTGGTAGGCGTGCCAAGGTGTCCGCTCGTCACATTTATTTCTCAGGAAAAAATAGTATCAGTGTTCCCTGTTACGCCACGGAAACGGAGACGGACAGAGGGAAGCCCCAAAACAAAATAAGGCAGCCACCCTCAGGGAGAACGAAAGTTAAGACTCCTCGTTTCCTTTTTTTTATATTCACCTAATCGGAGCACCGGCGTTCGTCGACAGCGGACAGCGGCGTGTTTGTGTTTGTGTTTGTGTGTGTGTGTGGAAGGGGTGTTACACAGCTGTAGACTTACGACACCATACTCACTCAGTACCTCGGCATCCAGTAAAAAAAAAGGAGTACTCACTTACCCCTCCTCTCCCCCAAAAAAAGTTTATACGAACATAATGCCGGTTTTTCTGACGATGCATGCCTCGGCGACGAGTCCCGCGACGGTAGACTTCACCATCTTTAGCTGTTATCTTGCCGGATACTCCGTGGAGGAGACCGTTGAGCACCTCATGTCTCTCCGTCAGCACCAGCCAGCGGAGACGGTGCCCACTGTCGCGGCTGCCTCCCCCTCTGGCGATGACGCAGGCATCGGCAGCTCATCCACGCCTGTCCCCGGCGACGCGGCTGACGGGGCAGAGTCCCAGCAGCAGGAGCAGCAGCACGGCCCCGCCAGCGGGGCGGCAGCTCTGCGGGATGCGGCGGCGCAGTTGCAGACAGAGGATTGCCGGCGGTCCATTGACGAATCCCCGTCTGCGCTTCTGCCCGCCGATGAGACGCTCTCTGTCGGGACGCTGGTGGAGAATGCGTCGCTGATTGCGGCGGGCGGCGCCATCGCGTCCATCCCCATCACCGTGGCGGAGGCAGACGGTGGAACGCCGCTGGCCCTGCCGCTGGTGGGGCAGCGGGACGATCCCGAGTCGGCGGCGGCCGCCACCACACTCGAGAAGCGAGAGAGGAGCAAGCGAAAGAAGGGCGGAAAGAAAGGCGGCAAGTCCCACGCGCACAAGGGCCGCCGGAAGAGCAACAACAGTGTCGACGATATTGCAGGAGGGGGCACCGCCGCTGCTGACGCTGCAGCTGCCGCTGCGGCGGCGGGGGGAGGTGGTCGTGGCGGGAAGAAGAAGGGCCACCGCCGCCGGTCCAAGCAGGCGGCCCGCGACGCCGCGAGTTTCGCGGACAGCCCCTCTCCGGACTTTTTTCTCAACGAGGACTTTCTCCGCTTCCAGCGGCAACTACAGCAGGTGGAGGGCGGGCCGGCGTACAGCACTCCACTGACGAGCGATCTGCTGTACATGGAGTGTCGGGAGCAGTACCGGTTCTACGAGCTGCTCATCGAGGAGGAGTTTCTCAGCGCGCCCTACGCGTTCCTCTCCAAGTACTACATCCCCATCACCGCGGCGGACCGGCGGAGGCTCGTGGAGCTCTACTATGAGGTCGACGACGCGGTCTTTCGGTACTTTTTCGGCGACCGGATGCAGAAATTTGAACCCATCAGCGGCCCCGACGTCATCGCCTACCGGCGCGACGGCAGCAATGGTGGGGTCGGCATCGCTATTGGCAGCGGCAACGGTGGGGGTGCGGCTGCGGCGGCGGTGGAAAACCTCCTCTTCCGCTGGGCGATGCGGGGCAGCCACAACGAGGACGCCATCGCGTACCTGCTGCAAATGAACACCATCTCACTTCGTCGACAATGGGAGAATATCAAGCGCGTCTGCAGCATGATCACCAGCATGTACCTTGGCAAGTCGGACATGTACGTCCCGCGAGGCATTTCCGTTCTCGAGGCGGTGCAGCAGTGCTTCGGCGTCCGCGGCGAACTCGCGGTGAGCTACGCGACGGCGGTCTTTGGGTACCACCACCGCCTCAGTACCCGTCTGCTCGACGCCCTGTACGACTTCACCGACTACAGCACCATTTGCAACATTATCGCCTCCCAGTGGTGCGACCAGTCCCTCCTCCTCCTCGACGAATGCTTCGTCGACCGCTGCCACCGTATTTACAAACTTCTCGAGGAAAACCGCGTCGTGGCGGAGCTGCACCAGTTGCTGTTCGGCGAGGCGCTGCGGCCGCGGTGGCAGGTGCAGCTCGACGAGGTGCAGCGCGCCATCACTACTAACTCGGCACTGGAGAAGAACGACGCGTCGGCTGCTGCGGTGGCGCTGACGACGATGATGTCGCCAGTATACGGCGCCGCCGCTGGGAACGGGAGCGTGGCGGACCTCGCCGTCGTGTCGGAGGGCCTCGGGCTGCCCCCACACCCCCTGTCGCGGTCGCACAGCGGCGTCGGCGCGGGGCGGGGCGCGGGAGCCGCAGCCCCGTTCGGCCAGTCCAGCTCAGGGGCTTCCCCCCTGCCGTCCCCGATGCACCCCCGCAGTGGCCAAAATCGCCACCCGACTTTGAGCGGTGGTGGTGTTGGTGGTGCGACGGAGACCGCGGACGGCGCGTCGGGGGACCAACTCCCCCTCTTTTCGGCGCAGCCCAGCGCGACTTGGGCGACCGACTGCGCTAGCGCCACCGGCGCCGGACGCCCTCCCGCCCTGCAGACGCCGTCGCAGTCGCCCAAGGGCGAGGGGGTGAACCACGGGCCGCCGCAGCTGCAGCACAGCATGTACGCGGCGGGCAGCCCCACTGCAGCGGGTGCCTCGGCCGCGGCGGCCAGCCACGCGACGCTCTCGGCGAATCGCAAGTATAGCCGCCGCTTTATGCTCGAGTTCGCGCACATGGCGAAACACCTCGCGCGCGTCGCGGGCCAGCTCGGCTCGAGTGCCAGCGTCAACGACGCCCTCGAGACCTTCTACACGCGCATGTTCCAGTACCTCGAAACGATGAGCTCGCGCACCGCGCCGGCAGTGGCGTCGATCGTCATCTCGTCCGCTGCTGCCGCGGCGGCCTCGTCTCCGAAGGCGGGCAACAGGTCTTTTGCTGGTCACGTCGGCAGCAATCTGCCGTCGCCGACGCCGGCTGGCCCTGATAGCAGCGGCGGGGTGGCCTCATCGGCTGTGCTGCTCCCCACCGGCACTGGCAGCTCCACGCGCCGCCTCGAGCGCCCGCTCACCTCCGCCGACGCACGCCGTCGCTCCGACGCTCTCATCCGCTCCAAATCTGCCCCGAACTTTACAGGCGACGGCGACGCAGGTGGGGCCACGGCGGCGGTTCGCATAACCACTGCCGCCACCCCAGAGCCGGCGCTGGGGGCCGCCTCTGACGTCAGCCCCGCCTCGGCCTCGTCGCGTCGCATCGGCGCAGGGTCGCCGCCCCCGCCAGCCGCGGCCGGGGCCGCAGCTGTCTTCAGCGTTAGCCCCGTCGCGACAGTGGTGAACACCTCTATGACGCACCCCGTCACAGCACTGCTGCCGCTGACGGCGCTGGCAAGCGCGGCGACTGGCGCCGGCAGCGCGGTCGGGGCACCGGTGGCCTCCGGCTCGCCGCTGCTGCCGCGCCCAGCGCTGCAGGACGGCGGCTTCGCCTCAGCGGCGGGGGGAACGGCCCTCACAGAGAGAGGTGGCGGTGGTACGCCTGCCTTCTTGACGCCCCACTCCTCCAGCCCCGCTGCTGCTGCTGCCTCGGGTGCTGCTACAGCCGCCCATACGACCATCGTACCGCCTGCGTCCATACTGAGACCGGTTGGTAGCGCGACGCTGCGAGTGAATGTTGGCGACGCCGGCGACGGCCATAGCGGCCCGCGGCACGATCTCTCCCACAGCCCAGGCGGCAGCTCCATCTTTCTGACGCCAGCGGGCGCGCCATCCTCCAGTCCCACCACCGCTGCGGCGACGGCGATGGCCGCGTCCACGTTTGGAAACGTCATGATCAAGGCGCTCGACAAGAGGTACGTCCGGGAGCTGTGCATGCTCTTCAGCGCCCTGCCGGGTGTCTGGCGGCAACTCAAGTGTCTCTCCGCCGAGGACCACGCCGCCTGCGACGACGCCTTTTCGGACTTTATCGTGGCACTGAAGGTCATTGCGCAGGTCATTATGGCCGCGGAGGACTTCCACTAGCGACCGAGCGGGCTGGCTGCAGCGGCCCGCACTTTATGGGGTGGGTGTGGAGGTCTCTTTTGATGCGGGGCAGCGGCGGGCAGATCGGAGATGGGTGTTGGGAGGGCCATTTAGACCATCCCCCGCTCCCTCTACACACCACCGTGTGTGTTGTCGCGGTGAAGGAACTCTTGCCTTTGCACTTGGTCCCTTTTCTTGCGCTCGGGCTTCACTCACCAGCCTCCCTCCCTCCCCCCCTCCCTCCACTTACACATCTTATTCTCACTGTGCACGTGTCACAGCAATAAATGTTGACACGAAACGAAATCACATTCCTCAAAGCATAGTTTCATTGAATACAACGAGAACCGTGCCCATGCTCTTACTCTAGCAATCCACTCTTACTGAGCTGGCGGTGTTCGCTGGCAGCTGTCTGTCCTTCATCACAACCGCCGTGTGTGAGGAAAATGGGGGGAGCATGTAGATGTGAGGTGGTAAAAGCTCTCTGCCAAAACATCCTGTCCTGTACAGGGACACAATGAATTGCACGCTTCCGTACAATCTTCCCCTTACTTGCCCCACTTGTATCTCCCCTTTCCTGTGCCTTTTCCGTCCGCTTCGCTTTTAAGCTGGAAACAGACAAACGCACACACATCCGTACATCCACGCATACACACACACACACACAAAACATAGTGGCGTTACAGGAGAGGAAGGAATGGAGTCGATAACCTCGACCCCCCCTTCTCCACCAAAGGCTGGGCGGTCCACAGCGGAGCTGGCGGCGGCGGACACCTCCGTCACTTCTCTCATGGCCGCCGACGACCTCTTAGGCAAGCGCGTTTCGATAGCGGAGCACTGCCCCGACGCGAGGCACAGCGCGCTGGCGACCGCCGTGAACCGCCTCGCGTTCCCATCGCCAGTCGCCATGTTCGCCGGTGGGCCGGTCACTCTCGAAAGTGCCAGCCCGTTCATGATCCCCATCGGCCTGTCCGACCCCGTCAATGACCCTAGTCGAGCCGCTGGCCCCAGCGGCGGTGCAGCATCCGCGACGGCGGGCGCGAGCATGGCCGCTGCGTCTAGCACGGGCAAACGTGGCACCCAGCCGCGGCAGCTCGAGCTGCTGCGCCGCAGCAAGCCCGCGAGGATCAAGCTTCGCCGCGTTGCCTACACAAAGGCGAGCACCGTCTCTGCATCCGACGCGGCGAGCGGCGATGGCGGCGCTGACACCAGCGCCGGGTCGGTGCGGGGGACGAGCCACGGCGCGAGCCCCCGCTCGTCCAAGTCGCCGCGGCAGCAGTCCCAGTCAAATGCGTCCGGGCGGCAGGACGCCCACATGGCCATCGCCCCGTCCGCTCTCCTCGCCGCGCACTCGACAGACCCCTCCAAGTGGGTCGTTGCACTCCGCAAGCCGCACATCCGTCGCGACGACGGCGACGCCGCCGACGACATGGCCGAGTCCGAGGCGTATAGCAACCTCTTCACGCCACGGGATGGGGATAAGCACGGGCGCACAAAGCGTCCCGTGACGCCAGCGGGGCCGGTGAGGGCCTCCTCCGGGGTGATCCCGCTGGAGGAGAAGCTTGTGCTGGACGATCTGCGCATGATCATGGACGGCTTTGCCTCGGAGATGGCCATTAGTGATGAATCTCGCATGGAGCTGATCGCCGCCGCCAATGCGCAGGGCCGGGCAGGGCGGCCAAGCCACAGCGTCGCCTTTACCGATGCGACACCGCGCGAGGGGGCTGGCTCCTTCACGCCGGGGGCAAGCTGCATGCTGCCGCAGCGGAGCGACGATGCCGCGCAGCGTCCGAGGGGACCATCCATGAGCGCGAAGGTCCTGGCGACAAACCTCCCCGGCACCCCGGAGGGGCTGACGGCGATGCTGACATCCTCCAAGGGGGCGCAGCGCCGCAGCACCGTTCACATTGACGAAAGCAAAAACGTTGGCGATGGCGGCGGGGAGGGGGGAGGGGAGGACGACGGCGCCGATGCCAAGCACGTCCCCGTCTCCTTCGAGCGCGTTCTCAATGAGGGCGAGTTTATCGCGCTTCTGCAGCAGGTCCTCGACGTGAACCACCGCCGGGGCTCCTGCCCGTCCATCACAGCGGCTGTCTCGACGAGCGTTCGGCAGCCGCGCGAGGAGGGTGAACCCGTCGCGACGGTGGAGGATATCCGCCACCTCCTCAACAAGGTAGACTACGAGGGCCACGGCAGCGTCACTTGGAATGAGCTGGCGACCTTCTTCATTTCCCAGAGTCGGCACCGGACGCAGCTGTCCCAGTTGGGCGTCCAGTACACGGAGCGCGCCGACCCACCCGCCTGTGCCTCAGTGTTTGAGCGCCACCAGCGGGGCATCATTTGCACGACGTCGGTGCCGCAGAAGAAGATAATCCTGACGGGCAGCAGTGACGGGACGGTGCGGGCGTGGGGCATCCGCAGCCTCTCCCACCGCGGTCTTGTCTTCTCCGCCCCCGGGGATGCGTGGGTGGTTGGGGTGCACTTTGACGGCCTCGGCCGCCTGGCCTTTATTGTCACGATGGACCGCAAGGTGTACGTCCTCGACGGGAACACCTTCGAGGTGCTGCAGTCCTACCAGGGCCGCGCCGTCGACGACTCCGCCGCTAGCATCGCCTACGCGCACGACACCACGCGGATGGTGAAGGTGGGCGGTTTGGCCCCACCACCGCGTGGGGCGTTAGACGACGGCGCGACGCGGTCGCAGCGCGGCGAGCACGCGGCGGCGAAGGCGCTGCGCACCCCGCAGCCGACGATGCCAAAGATGGCGACAATCAAGAACGGTCTCGTGGTGCAGCCAAGCGGAGTCGCAGAGACGGCGGTGATGACCACCGCCCAGGCCTACGAGACCCTCGACCTTGACAATGCGCAGCTCACCTCGCGCGGCAACGGCCCATACGCGGAGCGCCGCGTCAACGAACACGTCATCATCGGCCTCGTCGACTCCGTGACAACCACCGCCCACTGCTCCACCGCCCTCGGTGAGGAGGCGCTGCTGCTCGGCACTTCCGCTGGCGATGTCTTCATCGTCGTCATCCCGCCGCGGCCGACGCGGCGCGTGCTCACACCCAAGCACGTGCTCCGCCTCCACGAGGGCCGCGTGAATAAGCTCCAGTTCTTCCTCCCGATGGACGCCCTCCTCTCGGGCGGCGAGGACGGGCGGGTTCTGATGACGTCGATGGTCACAGGCCAGCCACTGCGGGTTTTTCACATGCCGGGGCACCCGAACCAGCACACGGCGGTGCGCGACTTCGCCGTGGACGCGCACTTGCGCATGTTGGTCACCGTCGGGCCGGAGCGTAACGCGCTCGTCTGGGACTTCAACCAGCCGGCTCCCATCACCGTCCTCGACGCGCACAACAGTCCCTGTCAGTGCTGCGCCATCGTCGCCTCACCGCCGCCCCCGGTCGTCGAGGGCAACGACAACGACGACCCTGCGGCCGCGGCAGCAGCAGCAGCTGCCGCTGCCAGCGACGCTGACGAGCTGACGCCGCACATTCTGACGGCGGGCACGGACGGCACCATCCAGGTCTTCGACGTCAACGGATTCCAGTGCGTGCAGGTGATGCACCTCGGCAACGGCGGCGGCGGCGACGACGACGTCGGTGAGGCCTCGAAGGGCTCCGGCAGGGGCACAGGCGCCTCGGGCGGGTCGGAGGGCGACGCGGACCACTTCACAAAGATGTTCGTCAGTGAGGCGGAACGCCGCAGCGTCCTCTGTCTGAGCCGCTACGTCTTCCGCATCCAAATGAAGCGCCAGATCACGTCGCTGTGCCCGGCGCGGTACATTGGCCACACCAGCGCGATGATGAGCGTGCTCTACTCGAGCGCCTTTGACATGCTCGTCACCGTCGACTCGGACGCCCTCGCCATGACGTGGCACCGCATGACCGGTGAGAACGTCTTCGCCTTCTCGCTCGGCGACTTTTCCAACTCTGCGATGATGAACGCGACGCGGCTGACGACGGTCGGCCTGGACAACCTACAACGCCGGATGCTGACGGGGTTCCGCAACGGTGCTGTGGTGGTGTGGAATGTCATGAACGGACAGGCGATCAACTTCATCACCGCTGGCATGGCGGAGGAGGCTGGCGGCGAGCTCGCTGCCGAGGGCCAGGGTGATGTCGATGACGCAGGCGAGGGTGGGGCAGGTGCGGGGGCGGCGGCAGCACCGCGACACACCACCACCGGGAAGGGCTCCGCGGATCGCGATCGCCCGTGGCGGCAGGGCATGGCAAAGGGTCCTGGCAACGCCGCCTCGGGGAAGGACGGCGCGGCAGGGGGGGCGTGCGCCATTTCGCTGACAGACGGTGGCTCCCGCGAGGTGACGGTGATCGCGTCCCTCATCCGCCACGGCGCGGTGTTCCTTGTTTTTGCGATCCGCAACGCCATCTACGTTGTCCAGGAGAACCCGACGACCTTCACCATCGCGTCGGTGTTCACGACGTGGAAGCTGCCGGAGATGTATGGCGAGGTGAACGCGCTGTCGCAGGTGTCTCCGCAGATCATGGCGTGCGGCACGTCGTCCGGCGCCCTCCTCTTCTTCCACGCACTCTCCGGGAAGCAGGAGGGGGCGGCGCTGTGGGCGCCCGACCCGGTGCCGAACGCGGCGCTCTCCTTCAAGGGCGATGCCACAATGTTCTCCGGTACCTTTGCCAGCAGCCACGGCCGCAACAACAATCACGGCGGGGGCCGCGTCAACATGGGCGCCAGCTACGCCCCCGGCGCGTCGATGGTGGGAGGGGCGCCACCACCCTCGGACGGGCTGAACACAACGCAGGCGGGGACGTCCACGATCAACGGCGGCACCGGCTGTCCGCGCGTCCCGGGCGGCGGACGCTCGGTGACGAACTTCAACGCCACGACGACGCGCCTGCGGAATATTGGGCTTGGCACGATGCACCTGCGACAGCGCACGGAGCAGTCGATGATGGCGTCCCTGTACGGCACACTGACCCCCTCCACACCGGTGATCACAGCCCGCATCGTGAAGCTGCACCCCCTCACAGCCGTCCACCCCCACCTGCTGCTGTCCGTGCACGCCGACGGCACCGTGGCGCTGTGGCACGCGCTGCGGCGCGTGTTCCTCGGCAGCGTGCACCTCACCGCCGCCATCAAGGCCGGTGCCCGCTCCGGCACCGGGGCCGGTGGCGACAACGACGGCCACCGGGGCAGCGACTTTGCGCGTGTGGAGGAGGACGACGAGGACGGCCCGTCGATGGTGGTCGCGGTAAACGCCCTCGGCAACACACTCGTGTTCGCCGACGAACGCGGCTTCGTGCATGTGTGCAAGATGGAATTCCGCGCCGTCGCCGTCGACTCCGCGGAGGAGCGCCGGGCGCTGGCGCTGCCGAACCCGGCGTGGTTCGTCCCCGACCAGATCGCGGCCGCGCACCATCACCACCACCTCTCGTCGCTCCTGATTGGCAGTCCCCTTGGTGACGCTATGAAGGACACTCCGCTGACCACCACCCGCGTCATCGACGGCGCTGGTGAGGAGGAGGAGGAGGCTGGTGATGAGGAGGAGGTGAAGACGAAGGAACAGCGTCAGGGCAGCAGTGCTGGCGCCGTTGCGACCGCGCCTGTCACCGGCGACGGTGACGAGAAGGAGGCAGCGGCTGAGGAGGCGGGTAAGGAGCAGCCAGCGGGCGACGCAGGTGATGAGGCAGCGGATGCTGCGGGCGACGCGAGGGAGAAGGCGGACGGAGCAGCCACAGCCCCCGCGAAGGCGACCAAGAAGCGCGCCACGACCGGGGCCGCTGTTGAGGAAGAGCGGCGACTTCACCTCTTCCACCGCTTTGAGCGCGTCCACGTCTTCAACACGGGCATGTCGTCCGTCTGCGACGTCATCGTTGTCGATGCCTGCAGTAGCTTGAGGCGACAGCAGCAGCAGCGGCAGGAGCGCAGCCGCGACGGCAGCTCCGCAGTGGAAAGCTCGACGGCGGGAAAGAGTGGCACCGAGGGGAGGCGAAACGATGCTGACGACGGGTCTGAGAGCAGCGAGGCGACGCAGCTGCCGGAGAAGACCACTACCCCTGTCGACGGGAACCCCATCATTGTCTGCTGCTCCAGCGAATCGCAGTTTTCCCGCGCATACACCGTCGCTGGGTTGCCGATTGGCGAACCGGGTATGGATCTGTGGGAGCTTGGAAAGGAGGGAACGTACCGCTTCATGGGCGACCTCGTCTACCCGTCGAGGGCGGTGAGCGAGGCGGCGGTGCCGACGCCCGGCGCCGCCACCGCTACTGCGGACGGCGACACAGACACCCACACGAGGACCGGCGACGGGACATCGGCGCACGGCTCGTCGTCGGTGCGCGGGGCGAACAGCTCCAGTGGTGGTGGGGCCGACAGCGAGCGCGGGTCCCACAGCGGCGTGCAGTTGAGCGACCGCCACGACGACGACGACGGTGACGCGGGTGGCGGCAGCACGGCTGAGTCGAGCGGGGCTGAAAACAGTGAGGCCGCGTCGGAGCCCCAGGCCGCCGTCGACAGCGAGCGCTACTACTTCGATTACCTGGCCAGCGCCTACGCCTTCTTCACAACCCAGCTGCAGCAGCAACAGCAGCACTCCCCACTGACGTCGACGGTCACGGGGCGGCGGTTTGGCGGGGGCCGCTCGCGCACCACGCGGCTCTCGATGGGCACGTCCGTCATGGCCCTGCCCCCCTCCGCCGCCGCCGTAGCAGCGGGAGGCGCTGATGGCGGCGCTGGATCATCGCCGAAGGGGTCGAACAAGACGCCCAGCGGCGGGACGTCGCCGGCGAAGGGCTCGCAGGCCGCCCCGTCGTCCGGTGAGCCTTCGACGCCCGTCCCGGCTGCGTCGTCATCAAAGGCGCAGCCGAGGAAGAACCCCACCTCCTCACCGTCCGCCGAGACCCCCGCCGCCGATGCCGCCGCAGGCGCTGACGCCGCGAGCGGGGAGCCGTCCGCGTCGCAGCCATCGCCGTTCCCAGTGCTGCTGGTGGCGCCGCTCAAGCAGTTGTACAACATGGGCACCCGCGCCCCCTTCACGGCTCTGCCGCCGACACACGGCCGCGGCGCCGCGGGACAGGACGGCACCGCCGCCAACGACCCCAACGCGCCGTCGGAGGAGGTGGCCGCGGTGGACCCAGGCGCCGCCGCGTACGTCTCCCTGCAGGTGCCGCCCGGGCCGCAGCCGGAGCCGCCGCGGCCCATCTCCACCCTCATGACAAAGAACACGAAGGACACCCGCATGTATGCCAAGTCGCTGAAGCCTGATTTCGCCTACCAGCTCCGGCAGGCGCGGCGCCGCATGAAGCAGCTCGAGGAGCCCACCCCGCCCCACCTCATCGCGCACAACTACCACTTCAACAGCCGCGAGCAGCGCTCCGCCGAGGCGCGCGGCGGCAAGGCGCGGCAAAACCCGGCCCAGAGCGGCGCCACGGAGAATTGCTGCAGCACCACCGGCGTCTTCAACGTGGATTTCGGCCCCATGTACTCGGACACCGACGGCGGCAGCACCACCACCCCGGGCCGGCGCAAGAACAGCAGCGGGAGCTACTACGGCGCGAGCAGCAGGTCGGGCGGCGCCGTCATCCCATTCACGTGGGACGACCCGGCGGCGGCCACGACGCATTCGTCGACGACCACCGTCACCGGCCACGTCCCCCGCCAGAGCCGCTCCCCCACCACTGCGATGTCCGTCGCGGTTCAGGGGCAGTTTCTCGAGAGCCTCTCCAAGGAGATGCGGCACAGCGGGCAGGGGAGTCGGGGAGGCTCGACGACGCTGGCGGGCAGCCAACCCCTCCGCACGAGCGTCCCGAGCGGCCTCGGCGACAGCGCCCGCATGCGGCCGACGACGGGGCCGTACCAGAACCAGACGGGCCGCGTCGGCAGCGCGGACAGTGTCGGGGCAAGGCTCCGCGGGGAGCGCGGCACCCCCCTCTCCGCGCGCAAGAGCAGCAGCCGCAACGGCTCCTCTGCCCCGGAGCGCACGTCGGTGGCGGCGGGGGAGGCGGAGGCCAACTTTGACACCCTCTCCGCCGCGGCGCTGGCATCGACGTCGACGCCGGGGCGCGTGCCGCCACTCAACGCTGTCGGCGGCGACACCGACGCGGCCGCGCTGGCGCTGCCGCCGATCCTGCAGTCGACCACCTCCTTCACGTCGCCGGTGACGCCCGTAGCGGGGTCAACGATGCACACAACGACATTCCTCCGCAGCCGCGACAACTCCGCGGCGGCCAACGAGTTCCGCCTCACCGGCGGGGCCAACGCGGCGACGGTGCGTGGCACCGGCACCGCCATCTCCCCCTACAGGCCGACGACGAAGCTGGGCCTCGGGGGTCGGCGCGCGCTGCGCTACCGCGGGGCGGCGGTGTCGGCTGCCGGCAGCCGCGGCGGCTCGCACGGCCGCCGCCTCGGCACCGGCGCCAAGACCGGCACTGAGCCGCGCGTCATTTCCCCGTCATCGAACACCCGCACGCCGGCGCGGCAGCACCGCGCGTCGGCGGCCGACGGCAGCCCGCGCTCACCCACTGGGAGCCACTCGGCCAGCCGGACGGACGACCCGCAGGGGCCCGACGCGCTGCCCGTCAGCGAGGAGGAGCGGCTGCGCGAGATCCTCGAGCAGCACCTCTCCCGCCGGCGCCAGGACGTGCTGCGGAACCTGTCGCCCGCCAGCGGCGCGGCGGCGGAGATGATCATGGCGGAGGAGACGGCAAAGACGTCCCGCCCAGGCAGCGCGGCTGCCGTCGCCGCCGCCTCGGCGAAGCGCGCGAACGCGATGGGTGGCAACAGCACCGGGTCAGGGTCCTCCGCGGCGGTTTCGACCGGTGCTGGCGGCGGCGCGGCTGCTGGTGGAGGTACCGCTCACAGCTTCATCGCGACGGTGTCCGCGCGCATGTACGTTGCGCCGGTGGAGGAGCTCGAGCCGCCAATGGGCAGCCGCTCGCGGGAGGACGCGAAGGCGTGGCGCGATCACCTGAAGCGCCTGCAGAAGGGCAATGAGCCGCGCGTCGGTGGCGGTCCCGCGTGGCAGTCGCGCGCCAAGTAGCGCCCCCCGCACTCACACACGCGCACACACATAAAAAAATCCGATGTCAAGCATCCGTTGCGGTTCCGTCTACCAGTGTTCCTTTCTTCGTCTTCTTCTTCATAGCTCCCCTCCCCTTTTCAATCTCTTTAGAAATGTATTGCACACCCACTGATTTTTTTGTTTTGCTCTCATCATTTTGCTGTTTGTGCCGTACGACTACCACAAGATCCTTTGAAGTCTCTCTTTCCCCCTCCCCTCCCCTTCTTGTTGTCACTGTGAATTACCATCTTCCTCATATCTATACCTACACGCCTTGACTTGGGTATATATATATATATATATATATATATATATTGACATACATGCATCTATATATGCTTTGGAATGGTCCCCTCCCCCTTTTTTATCTCATCTCGTGGGCTGGCGGGGCGGGACGCCTGATGTACACTTCTTGACATGTAAACGTAATGAGAAGGGCTGTTTTGTTTCCCCCATTCTCGTCCCGCCGTTGCCACAGCGTTGCTACACTAGGCACGCCACCGTTCATTGCGACATATATCCCCCCCCCTCCCTACCTCCCCTCTCTCCCCTTCCCCCTTCTGGAAAAAGAAAGAGAACGGGTAAGTGGAACTCGAAACAAGACAAAAGATCAGTATCATCCACCAGGCGCATCACACTTGTGACTCAGACGTCAACAGGCGCGTTATAGCCGTGGAGACAGCCTCCCACGAGGTATATCGAAGGAGCCTGGATACTCTTCTCCCTCTGAGAGAACGTGCGGGCATGTGCCACACTTATGTTTCGAACATGCACAAGTCTCGTGTATAGCGCGATGAAAACTTAACAATGCAGTTGCCCCTCCCCCCCCCCCTTCGCGAAATATACCCACCTCCACCTTCCATCACTCATCATTGCCACACTTTTGCCTTTCTCACCGCCCCCCCCCCCTCCCCTCCCTACGATAGCACTCAGCTACGCTACTCGTGTGACTATTCTTCCTACCCTTTCTTAGCAGGCACACGTCCCATTTTCAAACTTCATCAAAAACAAGAAGCTGTTTTTTTTACGCAATATAATCAATTATTTTTTCTTAAAGACTCACCAAGAGTTTTCTTCCTCTATCTATTCACTATTAGTTCAGGTCTCAGCGGAGCAAAAGAAAAAAGAAAGTTAAAAAGAGCAACACTCGACGAAGAGTTTGCCTTTTTTCATTCCTCACTCTTCCGCAGCGACCATGTCAACCGACTTCAAGCCTGTCATCACGTCCTTCCTGGACACCGACGCCTACAAGCTGCATATGCAGCAGGCCGTCTTCCACGAGTACCCGCAGGTCGCGGCCGCCTTTGAGTTCAACTGCCGCAACCACGACGACAACCTCGGCATCTACGCGGAGGAGATTCGCCGGCAGATTGACCACCTCGCGAATGTGCGTCTCACCGAGGACGAGTACGCGTACCTGGCGACGCTGCCGCACTTCAAGAAGGACTATCTCGAGTACCTGCGCAACTACCGCTACAAGCCCCAGCAGGTCACGATCACCGCCATCCCCGCCGTGCTGCCGGAGGGGGAGGTGCCCAGCGACCCCTACGGCGAGGGCGGCGCGAAGCTGGCGATCACCGTCGACGGGCCGTGGTTGGAGACGATCCTGTGGGAGATCCCGCTGCTGTCCATCACCTCGGAGGTGGCCCAGCGCGCGCGCCACCCGGACGTCGGCCCCGAGCAGGCGGTCGCGCATCTGCACGAGAAGCTCGACGCGCTCTTCGCCGCCCACCCCGCGGAGGAGCTGGAGCGCTTCCGTGTGACGGACTTTGGCACGCGCCGCCGCTTCAGCCAGGCCGTACAGGAGGCGATCGTGCGCGCCCTTCACGCCGACGCCCGCTTCTCCCCTTACCTCGCCGGCACGAGCAACTACGACATTGCGCGCCGCCTGGGCATCCCCGCCGTTGGCACGCAGGCGCACGAGTGGTTCCAGGCCTTCCAGCAGCTCAGCGCGGAGCTGCGCTTCTCGCAGAAGCTCGCGCTCGAGATGTGGCTGAAGGAGTACCCCAACAGCCTTGGCATCGCCCTGACGGACTGCATCACGATGGACGCGTTTCTCAACGACTTCTCCCTCGGCCTCGCGACGCGCTACGCCGGCCTGCGCCAGGACAGCGGCGACCCGGTTGAGTGGGCGCGGAAGGCGATCACGCACTACCGCGTCCTGGGCATCGACCCCAAGACGAAGGTCCTTGTCTTCTCCGACGGCCTCGACCTCGAGAAGGGCGCCACGCTCTACCGCACCTTCAAGGATGAGACGAACATCATGTGCGGCATCGGCACGCAGCTCACCTGCTCCATGAAGGGCGTCCGTCCAATGAACATTGTCGTGAAGATGGTGCGCTGCCAGGGCAGGCCCGTCGCGAAGGTGTCCGACAGCCCCGGCAAGAGCATGTGCCAGGACGAGGCCTACGTGCAGCACCTGATGCAGGTCTTCAACGTCCAGATGAGCCCCATCTCCCTCTCCTCGCCGGCGACGCAGGGGTCGCGGATGGTGCGGGCAAAGCCCGCCGCCACCGTCGTCTGATTGGTGACCTCTTCCTCCCCCCCCTCCCCACTCCCTCCGGGCGACTCTTCCGAGGAGAGTGACCCGAAAAGGGAAGATTGTGATAACGGGAAGAAGAGAGGAAGTGAGGGAGTTCCGTGGCAGCCGATTGGCACGAGACAGAAACAACCGATGCTATTAGTCACCACAAAATGGACGCGTGGGTTCAAGGCGCGCTCACGGAAATAAAGTGTGCCATGCGGGTCGGTGGGGCTCGTCCATATGTGAGTCAATTCACAGTGGCCAACGGGTGCGTTTGCCATTTTCAATGAGCAGCACGGTAGTTTTCCCGCGAGACCTGGTGAAAGGAAGAAGACGGGAGAGGGCCAGGGGGTTTTAGAAAAAAAAAAGAATCGTGTTAGGAATCGCCGCAGCACAGTTGTAAGTTTCTTTTCTCTTTCACGATTTCTCTTTGATTTCCGTTCTGTTGCTGCCGGTGGGCACCTGCGCGCCGTACGCCAGCCGTCGAACAGCGGTTGTTCATATCCTGGCCGGGTTCTATATTATTATTCAACTGTTGCCGTTATATAATGTACACACACACTGCTTCACTTTAATGTTATCACCTAGTCGGCGCTATCTCCTCTCATTTTCAATGTGCACGAAAGCTACGAGAAAAAAGGAATATTGAGGAGGAACAATATGTCTCCTCCTCTTCCGACGCTTTCCCTTCTCTTTCTTTATTGCACAACACAAGTGAATATCCATATTCCTCAGACACGTGATTTTTTTTTTTCCCGCTTCTCTCTCCCCTAAATTCCTGCTGTACGCCGGCGTCCGTTTGTTGTTTTGTGTGCCTTTGTCGTACATTGTGGAGATGTACGTGTTGCCTTCGGTGCGTGCTCCATTCAACACTTCCTTCTTTATCTCGTTTGTCGATTTTGTTGTTGCTACGCAATGTGCCATGGGTCCCTGTGGCGCAGTGTTCTGTGCTCGTTTGATTTTTTTTTCCCTGTCTACTTCTGACTCAGTCACAGACTTTGTTTTCCCCACCCCTTTTGCTTTCTCGGACGTCTAAGCCAAGATGCCCTACTTTTTGTTCAGTGGGAACGGAAAGATTAATGTACCGACAGCTAACACTGTATTGAACTGTCATTGTAGCTCTGCGACGGGTAATGGAAATAAAGAAAGGAGCGGAACCATGGGAGGGGGTGGGCGGCGTGCACAGCGGAGGCTCAAGTCCATTGTGATGGCCTCCGTAACGTGCGTTTCCAAACGTGTGTTGCATATCGCCCCCCTTATTTCCACGCTTTCATTCATTAGCCACCCCAGGGCGCTGTATGGCCGTTCAAGTCGGTGTACATTTTTCGTGTGTTTTTTCGTCTTTCCTCTTCATTCACCTTTTTTTGTCGGTATCACCTTCCTCTCTCGTGATACACATTCATATATATATATATATCTCTAAAACAAACGTTTTTCCACTAGTTGACTCCTTTTTTATTTCGCTTTCACCCCCTTTCGACGTTTCCAGTGTTTCCCTCCTGAAGAAGTGGTTCACAAACACCTTCGCGTTAGATTTGTTGCCGGGAGATGTGCAGAGGCAGAGGCGTTCCCACAGAAACACAAACCCCACACACAAGTACGCATATATATATATATATATATATATTCAGACACCCTCTCAGTCTCTCTTCTGTTTTCTTTTTTTTTTGCACCTCTGCCACTCCAATTATTGCGGTTGCACTTCTACCTCGTCACTTCTTATACTCCACTTTGCATACCCCCCGCCCCTCTCCCCTTGCCCCCCCCTCTTATATCACACCACAGCACACATGCGCGCATTCGCATTCTGTTATTACGTTCTTTCGCTGACCCTCTTATCCTTCACTATCACGCTTCGGTACCAGTAATGGGAACATGCGAGACTGACGAGAAAAGGAAGGGCGAAGAAAGGACAGAGGAGGAGGAGGAGGAGGAGGAGGGAGGGGGGTGTCACCTGCGCGTACGTGGAATAAATGGGGAAAAAATCACACATACGCACACCTCACACACTTCAGTATCGTGTAGACAGCTCGGTTCTTTCTCCGAGCTCCATCTCACTACGCATCCCTTTATTATTGTTTCCCACACTTGTTCTTCGTCTCATCATCTTGCTTCATATAATTTCCCTCTCCATTTCGACCCTCTTCACGCCTTGTGTTATTATTCAACACACTTCTATCTCACCTGCCCCCCTCAGTGCGCCGCGAGAAGGGAGTGAGTGTGTGCGTGTGAATGTGTGTGTGTGTATCCTACTGTCGTTCCCTCTTCACTACCCTGTCTTCGCCCCTCCCTTCCCTCTCCTCCCTTCTTTGCCTTCCCGCGGATGTAGTGGGTAGGTTCAGGTGGTGAGGTGTGTGATGCATAAATGAAAGTTATTCATTACACCCTACACGCACCACTGGCATCCTGGTGGGAGGGGGGGGGGTAGCAGAGAAGGTCCTCTCACACCAACACAGCGACGCTGCACGCGCGCTGAGGTGTAGAGCAGCGCGAACGAAGGCAGGACGGGTTGCGTTGCAGATGTCTGAGGCGGCGGCACTGTGTGTGTGGAGAAACATGGGAACCCTTCGTAGTATGAATATGAACAGGATACTGCGAGGCTTCCGTCAAATGAGAAATACAGGACATCATTCAGCCTTTCTTTCTTTTTTCTCTTCTTTTCCTACCCTTCTTCGCAGGACGGTAGTGTGTGGGAGCACCCCCCCCCCCCACCACACACACACACACACTA
>AUXJ01003497.1:0-14546 GCA_000482205.1 Herpetomonas muscarum
GTCCCCCACTAGGAGAATCGGTGGACGAGGGGGCGAGCTATACACTGACACACACCCACGCGCACGGCCCAACGCATTCATTCCTCTTTCTCTCTCTCTCTCTCTTTCCTTAGCCGTCGCGCGCTGAAGGAAAAATGGATTCCAGCAGCTCAGACGATATGTTCTCGGAGAGGGTGCGGTTGAAGACACGACGCACCCCCGCGAGGAACGGCAGCAGCAGCAGCAGCAGCAGCAGCACCCACACAGAGAAGAACGACAACGGCTCCACCACCGGCAACAACGACAACAACAGCAACAGCAACAACAATAACAACAACGAGAGCAACGAGAGCAAGAGTAGCAATAATCATCATCATCATAATGCGGATGCGGTGGAGAGTGGCACTGAGAACCGGCCCAGCAGCAGCAGTCGCCGACCGGAGCGGCGCCAGCCGGCCGGCCCCGGCGCGCCGCACGTGACGTGGTCGCGGCTGCCCTCCCTCGTCCCCTCCACCACCACCGCCTCCACCGCCTCCAGCGACGACCTCTCCTCCCTCGACGGCACAGCATCGGGCCGGGGGCGGAAGCACACGCGCAGAACCATCGCCGCCGCGGTAGAGGCGGAAAAGGACTTCTTCGGCTCCTCCTCATCGGGCAGCGGCAGCAGCAGCAGCGGCAGCGATTCCGCCGACGACAGCAGCCCCCCGCGGCAGCGGCAGAGCACCACCGCCGGCGGCTCCCTCACCACCCTCACCACCACCGCCGCCACCAGCAGCGGCGGCGACGGCGACGGCGACGGCGATGGCAGCCGCGGCAGGAGAAGCACTCAGGGCGGCGGTACCGTGCGGCGGGGGAGCGGCAAGGACCGACCGAAACGGCGGCCACCGCCGCTAGAGCAGCAGCAGCAGCAGCGCCGGGCGGGTGCTGGTGGTGGTGGTAGCTTTGTGCCTGGCCCCTCCTCCCCCCTCGGGCGCGGCGACGACGACGAGACGAGCAGCAGCGCGTGGGCCACCGCAGAGAAGGCCAGCGCCGCCCCCCGCAGTCGCCGTGCTGCCACCACCGCCACCACCACCACCGCCACCACCGCGACCGCGACGACGCCGCAGGGCAGCACCGACGATATGACGTCGCGCTCCACCATCGGCGCCCCCGGCACGGAAGAGGGGCCTCTGCGGGACCGCCCGCCGTCCCCAGCGCGCGAGCTGCCGCACTCCGTCGACGCCCGCTGGGGCGGCAGGGCGCGGCGCGCCCCGGCCTCGACGAACGACCTCGACGAGGCCGCGGCAGGGGCAGGGGCGGGCGGCGGCAGGCGGCGGGGGCCACCCCGGAAGGAGGGGCGGGAGGAGGCGGCGCGGCACGCCAGCAGCGTCCGTCAGCAGCAGCAGCAGCAGCAGCACCACCACTCCCGCCACCACGGCAGCCGCTGCAACAGCGCCGACACGGCGCGCGCGCGGCGGGGTGGCCTCGCCCGGCGGCCCGAGCCGAAGAGCGCGACGGCGTCCGCGGCGCACAGCCGCCGGGGGAGCCCCGTCGGCACCGGCCCGCGCCGCGTGAACAGCTGCAGCGCCAGCACAATGGGCGCGAGCACCGTCGGGGGCGCGGCGGCGGCCCCCCGCCCCGCCGTCCCGGCGAAGGAGCTCGACGACGACGAGTATCTCGAGCGCTACGCGATCGTCGATATTGTCTCGCGCCTGTCGCTGGCGCTGCTGCGCAACAAACCGGACGACCACGTCGCCTTCACGCGGGCGTGGCTGCGGGCCGAGATGAAAGCAGTCGCGCAGCAGCAGCAGCTGCAGCAGCGACAGCAGCGCCGAGACGGGCCGCGGGGCTCGCAGTTTGGCGCGAGCATGACGGCAGTGCCAGGCAGCGGCCTACGGCGCGTCGGCAGCCGCAGCGTCACCGGCTTTCGCAGCGCGGCGCAGCGGTCGCCGCGGCGCGCGTCGTCGGCGTCCCCCCACCGCGCCGCCTCGCGCGGCAGCAGCCCAATGACCGTCTCCGTCCCCGCCTCCCCGGCCGCGACGGTCGACAGCCTCGGCGACGGGCACGGAAACTGGTCGCGGCAGTCCCCCCCGCCCGACCCGGCAACGGCCCTCACCACCGCCATCGTCGCGGCGGTAAACACAGCAGCAGCAAAACCAAAAACAACAGCGGCAGCGGCAGCGGCAAGCGACGGCGACGCGCCTGATATGGTGACGACGCTGCCGACGCCCTCGCAGCTGGTGCACCTCGGCAGCGCCTCGCACATTATCCACACGGCCACGCAGCAGAGCCAGCAGCGGGCGCTGGCCAACTACGGGCGCGGGGCAGCCGCAGCGGCCCGCAGCACCACCACAGCCCCACCACAACAACCGCCCACCACCACCACCACCGCACCCGCCTCAAAACCGCCCCGCTCCCCAAACACCCCCACAGAAGCCGTGGCAATGGCGACGGCAGCGGCCGCAGCGGCGGCGGCGGCGCGAACGGCGTGCGCGGCGTCGCCCGTCGCGCCCACTGGCGACTCGACCGCGACGCCGGCCGACGTCGTCCACGCAATCGGCGTCGCGGCGACGACTGGGACCTCGGAGGACGGCCTTCTCGACCTGGTGACGGTCGGCACGAGCGTCGACACCGCCGGATCTGTTCTCAGCGGCCTCGCGGTCAAGGGCGACCCGAGCCTCTGCGACATGCACAGCACCTCCGCCACCATCGACGCGCGCGGCGACGACAGGGGCGTCGGCCACCCGCACGTGACGGAGGTGCCGCCGCTGAACGCGGCCGGCGACGCCGCGGCGCTGGCGCCGTCGCGGCTCAGCGACGCCGGCTGCAGCACGACAGTCGTGGACCTTGCGCACATCTCCTTCCTGACGGGGTCGAAGCGGGTGGGGGCCGTGGCGGGCGGCGGCGGGAAGGCAGACGCATCCACATCCGCGGCGGCAGCGGCGGTGGCGACGGCGTCGGGCGCGGCGGCATCGACGTCGCGGCACCCACGGCAGCGCGGGAAGAAGGAGGAGCCGAAGGAGGCGTTCATCACCATCCCCACCAGCGACGCGCGCAAGGCCGCCGTCGAGGGGCAACCGGCCCCGCCCACCACCACCACCACCACCGCCGCCACAGCGGCAGCAGCGGCAGCGATTGCCGGCCTCGGCGTCGACGCGCCACCGCTCTTTCGCAGCCGCATCGGGCGGCGGGGGGGGCGGTGGGCCGACACGGCCGCGGCGCCCTTCTCCTTCATTGAGAGCTACCTCGACGGCCTCGTGCCGCCGGACCTGTCGGCGCCGGAGGAGTGCGAGGGGGGGCCGCTGTCGCTGCCCCACCCCCACTCCGACGCCACCGCGGCAGCGGCGCCGCGGCAGTCCGGCGGCAGCTCCCCAGCGTCGGCGCGGTCGCCCACCCCGCCACACAGCGGCAACACGCCGCCGCTGACCGCCTTTCTCCACCGGCCGTCGCTGGCGACGCCGATGGGGCGCCACCGCTCCGCCGCGACGGAGGACAGCGACGTGGACCGCTCCGAGATGGAGGCGACGCGGCCCTTTGGCGTGATGCGCTCCACAACGCTCGCACCGTCCAACTTCCCAGTCGCAAGCAGCAGCAGCCACGGCACGAGTCGCAACCGCAGCCCCTCATCGACCAGCCACGGCGGCGCACCACCGGCGGGGGCGGCGCCGCCACTGCAGCCGCCGATGGAGCGGGAGGAATCGGATATGCTCGGCTTCGCCGTCTTCACGCCGGTAATCACCCTCGACAGCGGCGCCGGATCCCCCGCGACTGCGTTTCCAAAGGGCGGCCGCCCCGGGAGCCCGACGGGTGCGGGCGGCGCCATGGATGCGGGCGGCGGCAGCAGCAGTCCTGTTCCCGGAGCCGGCGCGTCGTCCCTCACAGCCGTCAGCGGCGGCGCCGGCGCCAACTCGCGCAAAGACTCCGCCTCGGCGATTCCCTCCGCGCTGCTGGCCGCCGTCGCGCCCAACACCGCCGCCAGCAACGCCGCGTCGCGGGCGCGGCGGGAGGCAGCAGCTGCTGCCGCTGCGGCTGCTGCGAGCGCTACCGGCGGCCCGGCGAGTGAGGCGTCGCCGACGGCGTCGCGCAACACGAGTTTCGCCTTTGGCAGCCACAACTACCAGCCGGCCGGCGCCCGTATCAATCTCCACGCCCTCGCCGGCGCCGGCTCCCCCAGCGGCCCCGCGGCGGGAGGGGGTGCCGTCAGCGGCGCGTCGCCGACGGCGGCGCCGGGCGGCTTCCCGCTGCCGAAGCGGGCAACGAAAGCGCTGAGCTCCGCGCTGCCGGGCTCCGCCAGCCGCCTCTCGCCGCCAGCCGCGCAGGGGCCGCAGCACAGCGCCACCGCAGCAGCTGTCGCGGCGATGGGTGAAAGCAACCTCACCGCGGGCAGCGGCAGCGCCGGGGTCGGGGAGGGCTCCGGCCGCGGCGCCGAGTCGCTGACCGCCTCCACCTCCCACACGGAGAGCGCACTGACGAAGCGCGGCTCGACGCCGCCGCAGAGCACAAACGCGACGCCGGGCCGCGGGGACGGGTTCCCGGACGTTCTGTCTTCCCTCCGCAGCAGTCTGCCGACCAGCCACGGAACGGCCGCGATGGGGGGCAGCGCCACGAACGCCCACGGCAGCACGCACGCGATGCTCGGCCGGCAGGCGGTGGACAGCGCCAACGCCGACCTCCCCCTCCTCTCCTTCCCCTCCATCCACACCACCGGCCTCTCGTCGACGACGGGCACGCCGCAGCCCATCGGCGGGGCGGCGGCCGCGGGGAAGGGCGGCGCCGCGACCGCCGCCTTTTGGACCGCCGCGCACCCGCGCGACGTCTCCGGCGACGGCGACGGCGGCGCGTCGCGGCCGCTGTCGAAGAAGAGCAGCGGCACCGCCGGCCGCCCCGGCGCCAGCGGCTGCGTCGCGTGCCCGCTGCCGTCCGAGGCGGTCGTGCGGCAGATGCAGTCGCTCGTCGCGCAGGTGCCCCCGTCGCGGTACGCCGCGGTGCTCGTCTTCCTCGAGGGCCTCACCGCCAGCGCGACCGCCGACGACGACGACGAGGCGGTCGGGGGGGCGGCGGGCGGCGACATGGCGTCGCAGGCGTCCGCGAGCAGCCTCATGCCGCGGAACAACTCGGCGAGCATGCGGCTCGGCACGTCGGGGGTCGAGAATAACCCCTTCAGCGCGAGCCCACCGGCCTCGCAGACGGCCGGCGGCACCACCGGCGGCCTCACGACGACGGCGTCGTCGTCCGCGCTGCTGTCGCTCGGCGACGCCGGCGGCTTCAGGGCCGGGGCCGCGGCGGCGCGCCTCAGCTCCTCCCCGGAGCGGCGCGGGGCGCATATTGACTCGCAGGCCGACGAGGCATCCGCCACCGCCGCCGCGGCGGTGCTGCGCGACGCGCTGAGCCAGAGCGTCATCATGCGCCTCCCCGCCGACCACCTCAGCAGCAAGTTCTCCCTCTCGAGCAACGCCCCGTCCGCAGCCGCAGCCGCAGGAGGCGGGGCGAGCATCACGTCGGGCGCGGCAACGGTGAAGGACGGGCACGCCGCCCTGACGCGCTCCACCAGCAGCATCGGCGCCACCACCGCCGCCGCCGCGACGACGGGTGGTGGTGGTGGTGGCGTTGTCGGCGCCGGCAGCATGTCGGCCAACTCCGCCTCAGTCGCGGAGACGGCGAGCATTGGCGGCTATATCAACGCGAGCAAGGCGGCCAAGGCGGGCGCGGCGGGGGAGCTGGGCGACACGGCCTCCTCGGCGGCCGCCTCCCCGCCCCCGTCGACGGTCAGCTACCACCGCCGGCCCGCCTCCCCGACGCAGCAGAACCCGCTGCAGCTGCCCACCGCCGCACCCCCGGCCGCCCCGGGGGCGGCGGGGACGGCCGCGGGGAAGCGGTCGGCGGGGCCCGAGCCGCGGGAGCCCTTCTTCTCGCAGGGCGCGATGGAGGCCTCCGGGGCGCGTCGCGAGCGGACGGCAGCCGCGGCGGCAGTGACGGCGGCCGCCCCCTCAACGATGCGCGTCGCGAGCCACGGCATCGCCGGGACGCCGCAGGACCGTTTCCTGCGCGCCATCACCGCATCGGAGGCGGAGCGCGACCTCCAACCCCCCGCTGCGGCAGCGGCCACTGGCGACGACGCCGCCGATCACGAGAAGCGCAACAGCAGCAGCAGCAGCAGCTCATCGACAACAACGACGCCGACCCGCGGGCGGACGGAGGACCTGAACGTCACCTTCCCCCCCGGCAGCAGCCCCGTCGGCGTCCCCCACCCCCCACGCGGCGACAGCGTCGGCGACTCGCTGGAGAAGGACGACCTGCCCAACCCAGTGCCCGCGACGGTGGCGCCGTCGCCCGCGACGCCGGCGGCGCAGTGGCCGCTGATCGTCCACCCCGACTGCGGCGGCGACACATCGGCGGCGGCCGATTCGCAGGGGCCGCTGAGCCCGCCGACCACCTCGCAGCTGCTCGCCTCGTGCGACGACGCTGGCCGCGACACGCCGCCCAACTCCGCCCTCACAACCGTCTCGGCCACCACAGCCGTGACGGGGCCCCGGGGGAGCGGCCTGCGCGCCTCTGCCGGCGCCGGCGTCGCCAACGACAGCTACACCGGCAGCGCCGACTTTGGGACGGCGGTGTCGAGCCCGACCACGACGTCGGACGACCCGGCGACAATGTCGACGCGGTGGTCCCTGGAGCCGTTCAGCAGCGGGCCGATCCCCGAGGGGCAGCCCTTCCACCTCTCGGCCATGGCGCGCCGCAGGGCGTCGAAGCCGCGGCCCTTCAGCCTCCTCTTCCCCGCCTCCCTCTCGTCCAACAGCGCCCCGCCGAGCCTCTCCACGTACAGCCCCCCGGGAACCGCAGGGGTGCCGCTGCTCATGTCTCACCTGCAGCAGTCCGACGAAGACGACGGCAACGGCCGCGCCGCCGCCGCGGGTGGCGGTGGCGAAGGTGGCGAGCGGGCGCAGAGGCACCGCGACCCCACCCGCGGCAGCCCTCTCACCTCCGACCTCGACGCCGACGCCGACGGCGGGGCGGAGCAGCGGCTGCAGCAGCGGCAGCAAACGGAGGAGGAGGCGGAGGAGGGGGAGGAGTTGGTGTCCACGTCGCTCTCAGGTCTGGCGCGGCTGCCGCACGTCAAGTCGGCCCCGTCGCTGCCATTCTACAAACTCCCCGCCGCGTTCGGCGGTGGCAACGCGGAGGGGGGCAACGCCCTCTCGACGCCGGACTTGTGGGCGTCCTTGACGAGCCCCAGCACCGGCGACGGCCGCCCCCGCCGGGGCCAGCAGCGGCAGCGGCAGCGCCGGCAGCGGCAGCGTCGCGGCTCCCTCAGCGGCGGGCCGCACTCGGCGCCGTGCATCAGCCTCCCACCACGCACCCCACCGCCTGCCACGACGACGACGACGACGACGACGGGGAGGGGACGAAGGGGCCGCCGCAACAGCAATACGAAGAGGACGGAGGGGTCGATGATGGGCCTCGGCTTCAGCGCCGTCGCCATATGCCCCCCAAGCGGCTCGACCAGCAGCGCAGACGTAATCGTCCCGTACGCCGTCGCGGCCACTGGCGACGCGGCGGCGGTGGGGGAAGGCGCGAGTGGCGGCAGCCCGACGGCGCAGATGCCGTGCGCGCCGCTGCCTGGCGTGGACCACCACGCGCACCACCCCAGCGGCTCCGGGACGACCGACGACGACAGCAATGGCCACCTCTACGGCGCCGGGGACTCCAGCGTGTCCTCGAACGACGGCGGCGCCGGCGGTGGTGGCGGCGCCGCAGCGATGACGGCGTCGCGCCACTTCAACGCAACGCACCCCAGCACGGCCTCCAGCACGTACAATGCGCACTTCTCCGGCCACGCCTGGCCGCGGCACCGGCAGCAGCGCGTCGCCGGCCACGTGTCGCCGACGGCGATGCTGCCCAGCTCGTCCGCGGCGTCGTCCTTCCCCAACGGCGAGGGTCCCTCCTCCTCCGGACCCACCCTTCAGGAGGCGATGGCCTTCGCGCAGGCGGCCGCGGCGGAGGGCGGCCTCGTCGCCTACGATAACATCTCCGTCCCCACCCCGAAGGTCGGCTCCCCGTCCTGCCCAGCCGTTGGCAGCACCTCCCACTTCACGACGGTCGACTCGCGCCACCTCGGCAGCCCCAGCCAGCGCCTCCTCCCGGCGGTGGTGGGCGGCAGCCCCGCCGCGACGGCCTCGAACGACCGCATCGCCGACTCCATGTCCTTCTCGTCGCGCGTGCACTCCCCACGCAACGGCCTCCCCACCGCAATGCGAAGCCAACAAACACCTAACAATAGCAACAACAACAACAACAATGTGGGCAACCTCAGCTCCCCGCTGCAGGGCGGCGGCGGCGGCGGCGCGTCGGATAAAGGGGGAGAACGCCTCCTCGTCCCCGTCCTCGACGCCTTCCCCGGCGGCAGCAGCAGCCGCCACAGCGACCCCACGCACGCGACGGGGCCGGAGACACCGCTGGTGCTCGACCGCGGCGCCACGTCGCTGAGCGGGCGGATGGAGACGGAGGCGTCGACGCTGGCCGCCAACATGAGCTCCTTCATGGAGCTGGAGGAGAAGGCCCCGGCTGGCGAGATTGACGCCCTGCGGGAAGCTGTCGCGGACCACGCGCTCTTCTGCAGCCTCGAGCCGACGCAGATGGAGGCGCTCGTCCACACGTTTGTGCGGCGCGACTACGGGAAGGGGGACGTCATCGTCGCCGAGGGCGAGCCGGCGATGGGGTGCTTGGTGATCGTCATGGCCGGCAACGTGGCCGTGACGCGCAAGGGCAGCGCGATGCGCACCCTCGCCCGCGGCAACGTCTGCGGCGAGATGGAGATGGCCTACCCGGTGGAGGTGAGTCCGACGACGCTGACGGTGACCTCGCCCACCGCGACGCTGTACACGCTCAACAAGGACGACTATAAGAAGCTGGTGCTGTACGAGAACGATGCCCGCCGGCTGCTCTTCACACAGTACCTCGACCGCGTCCCGCTGCTGAAGACGCTCGCGCCGGTCGTGAAGGCGCGGCTCGCGGAGGGCCTCCGCGTGTGCCGCGTGAAGGAGGGCGCGGTGCTGCAGACGCAGGGGGAGCCGGTGCAGTGGCTCTACCTCATCCTCAGCGGCGGCGTCGAGGCGACGTACGACCTGCGGCGGGTGGCGGAGTCCAACCGCGCGCTGCGCGTCGCGGAGATGGCGTCGATGGCCGGCGGGGGCAGCCCCGGCCTGGGCGGCAGCTTCGCCGCCGTCCCGTCCCCGCGCTCGACGGAGGAGGACACCGCTCGCCTCGCCGCAACGGAGGGGCGGGCGGCGTTCAATGTGATGAAGAACAGCCACCTCGCCGTTCCGCAGCGCCGCGGCGGCCGGGCGCGGAGCAGCAGCGGCGACAACAACAGCCCCTCCCTCAACGTCAGCCTCAAGAAAGAGCCGCTCGACCCCGCCACCAGTTCCCCGGCCCCAACGAATGCGACGACGACGACGACAGCAACGACGACGCCCGTGACGGAGGAGGACGTGGCGGGAAATGTCGTGTGCACGCGGCGCGCCGGTGAGTTGGTGGGGGAGGCGGAGTTTGTCTTCATGTGCCCCGGTATGGTCAACGCGCGCGTCGTCAACGGGCCGCTCCGCGCCGCCCGCATCAGCCGCCTCAACTTTGACGTCATCATGTCCGGCTCGAGCCGCGACGCGCTCAAGTACTTCCTCGTCACCGACCCCGCCTACCGCTACTTCAACCACGTCGCCCCGGAGGAGGTGAAGCGGACGATGCGCAACGCAGCCATCAACGGCGCCATCGCCCACAAGCGGGCGTACCTGCAGCAACAGCAGCAGCAGCAGCAGTTGCAGCAGCGGCAGCAGCGGCAGCAGCTGCGGCAGTCGTCGGCGAATGCGGCGTCCCTCGCCGGGAGCGGCGTCGCCGAGGCCAACTTTGACTGCGAGGCGCGCCGCTCCTTCCGCTCCACCCGCGGCCGCCGCTCGACCGCCGATCACGGCCCCGACAATGGCAGCCTCCTGGACGTGTACATGACGGGCAACGGCGGCGGCGGTGGCGGCGGTGGGAGCTCCACGAAGCGGCGCCAGCGGCGCGGCACCTTCCCCCAAGGCGGCCTCTCCACCGGCACGGCGACGCCCTTCGATCAATCCTCCTACCTCCTTCCGCCGACGTACGGGCCGCCCGGGGGCAGCAGCAGCAGCCGGCGCCGGCGCGGCAGCATGCGCGGCGCCTCCAGCGACAATGTCCCAGGGACCACGCTCCTTGCGAGCAGCAACGCAAGCGTCTACCCGCACCGCAGCGGCAGCCAGCTGACGACGCTGCCGCAGATGCAGCTCGCCACGGCCAAGTCGAGCGACAATGTGATGCTGAACCTCACCGGCAACGGCGAGCCGCGCAGCGCGGACCGCGGGAAGACGGGCGCCACCGCCCGTCGGACGCGACGGCCGAGCTCCGGCGTCGGCAGCAGCCGGTGGAACCACATCAGCGCCGACGGGGAGATTATCTACTCGGGCAGCCGCAACCTCTACCGCTTCCCCGCGCAGGCGCTCAAGACGAACAACAGCATCCTCATCGCCGTCGTCGTCGACGGCACGATCATCCGATGGAACATCACGGCGCAGCGCGTCGTCGGCTTCGCGCCGTACGAGGTGGTGGGCCAGAGCATCTACGACCTGCTCGACAGCGAGGAGAGCCGGCGGCTGCTGCGGGCGATGCTGCAGACGGCGAAGGGGTATGCCGGGAACTGGGAGGCCTACACGGCGCAGGAGCTCGACCGGCAGGAGGTTTACTCCTTCCGGCAGAACACCGGCTTCGCGCAGATTGGACTCGCCCTCAGCGTCATCCCGTCCTTCTTCGCGTCTAGCTCCGATGTGTTTCTCCTCATTGGGCGCGAGGCAAAGTACCGCGCCGCGGCCAGCTACGCCGCGGACGTGGCGCGGTGGCTGAACACGGCGCTGAAACCGCAGCTGCAGTATTTCCACCGCAGCGTGGAGGAAATTGAGTCGAATGGGTGGGCGGTGACGCCGCAGGACGCGCTGCGGCTGCGCGGCCACCTCGACGCCTGCTCCTCCCTCGTCAGCCAATTCGCCCGCTTCTCCCTCATGAACATGGAGACGGTGAACGAGTCGTGGCGGCCGGTGCGGCTGCCGGTCGTGCTCCGCCGCTTCCTCAGCGAGGTGAACGCGCTCGTCCGCGGCACGAACCACACCTTCTTCTGCAACATTGACGACGTGACGCCGACGTACGAGATCTTCCTCGACGCCCAGCAGGTTTTCCAGGTGCTGCGGCTGCTGCTGCGCGACGCCGTGTCGGTCGCCGATTTTGACCCGGAGGTCGCGGTGAACATCGAGCTGCGCGTGCAGGTTGTCGAACCCGAGGAGCCGGCGCAGGACGGGCGCGGGGTGCAGAGCCCGGCGTCGGCGCGATTCGGCACGCCAAAGCCCCCCATCGGCGCCGGCGGCAGCATCGTCGCCAGCGGCACCACCGGTGGCGGCGCGGCCGCGACGGCGACGGGAGGCGGCGGGCCGCAGCATTACTTCTCCCCCCTCCACGTCGTCCACGACGCCAAGGAGATGGGCGCCGCGGCAACAACCGGCGGCGCAGCAGCAGCAGCAGCAGCAGCAGCAGCCGGTGCGACGGGTGGCGGAGGCGGCAGCGCCTCCGCCGGCGACGGGGAGGCGCCGAGCAGCGCGACGGACGCGGCGAGCGGCGTGCAGCGGCAGACGATCGACCTCTCGCCCACATCGCTGCGGCGGGTGCGGTTCGAGATGCGGGACAATGGCCCCTCCATCGACTCGCTCCGCTCCCCCGACTTTAAGGACTGTTACGACAGCTGCGACGGCAGTGGCGTCGCCAGCGCCGCGCAGCACAGCCCGACGAGCCCCGTCGCGGCAAAGTCCGCCAGCGGCCACCTCAGATCCTCCGTGCGTGGCGCCGGCTCCTCCACGGCGGCGGCGCAGCCCCCGCCGATGGCGCCCTTCAACTCGCCCGTCACCAACAGCGCACCATCCTTCCCGCAGACCCCCAACACCGCCGACAACGCATCGCAGACGATCGCGTCGCCCATCACCGTCGTGCCGCCGTCACCGGGCGGCGGGGACGGCGATGGGCAGCAGCCGCAGGGGGCGGAGGAGAAGCCGCCGCTGCCGTGGCGGCCGCACCGCGGCGGGCAGTTCGCGGAGGTGGAGCGGATCGTCACGGCGATGGGCGGCATGCTCTACGGCTTCACCCGTCCCGAGGTGGAGGGCAACATGGTGCGCGTCGAGCTGCCGCTGCTGGCCGTCCCTGGCGGCCACGACGGCGACGACAACGCCGCGTCCGGTGGCGGAATGGAGACGGACCTCTCCGAGGCCGCCAACGGCCCCCTCCTCACCGCCGCGAGCCGCTCCTTTACTGTCATCGTCGCCGACAATGAGCGGGCACACCAGAACGCGCTGTGCCAGATTCTGTGGGCGCGCCAGCACGCCGTCGTCCCGGTCACCTCCTTCAAGGAGCTGATGCGCAAGATCGAGGGCAGCTCCGCGGACATCCTCATCATCGACCCCCTCATGCTCGACGTCACCCCAGAGGACTACGAGACGCTGCAGAGCGACAACCCCTTCGACGACATTCGCGAGGCCTCTGGCCGCATGGTGCTGGTGGTGATGGGCACCAACTTCTCCGACTGGCGAGTGCAGAAGCTGCTGGACCGCAACTCGGTCATTGAGCTGCCGCGGCTGGGGTCGGCGGTGCTCGTGCACATTGCGATGCAGGAGGCGGAGCAGCTGGTCGCTGAGATGCGCGGAGAGGAGGAGCGGATTGAACTGCTGCGGCGCACCTTCACCTGCCCCGTCGCGGGCCGCCACAAGGTCGGCCGCCTTCTCGGCAAGGGCACCTTCGGCGACGTCTACGAGGTGGAGGACACGCTGACGGGCGGCAAGATGGCGATGAAACGGATGCAGCTGCACGGCCACGCCTACGCCGACGAGGTCGTGGAGGAGATCCTGGCGATGACGCGGCTGCAGCACGAGAACATCATCCACTACTTTTACTGCGAGAAGGAGAGCGACACGCTGCTGCGGCTGTACATGGAGCTGGCCCCGGGCGGGACGCTCCGCAACAAGATCCGGCAGAACCCCGGCGTGCCGCTGCCCTTCGAGCAGATTGTGCAGCACCTGACCGACATTTGCCGCGGCCTCGCCTACGTCCACGCGCAGCACTTTGTGCATGGGGATCTGAAGACGGCCAACCTCCTCCTCGGCACGCGCGGCCGCACGAAGATTGGCGATTTTGGCACCGCGAAGCAGCTCCGCCCCGGGCAGAAGCTCTACACGATGGTCGGCACGCCGCAGTACATGGCCCCGGAGGTCCTCAACGCGGACGCGGAGCAGAAGGTCGGCTACGACTTCAAGGCCGACATCTGGTCGGTGGGGTGCATCGCGCTGGAGATGGCGACCGGGCAGCCGCCCTTCGCGCACCTCGAGCAGGCGCACGGGATGGGCATCATCAAGTACCTCTCCGAGCTCACCGAGACGCCCGACCTGTCGCCGCTCTTCCACGGCAACCCCCTCGTCTTTGAGTTTGTGAAGGGCTGTCTCGACGTCGACCCCGACAACCGCCCCAGCGCGCAGGACCTCTTCCAGTTCGACATTCTCCAGGGCGCCGTCACGAGCATCCGCGCCGAGCGCATTGTGAAGCGGGCGGAGATGCTGTACAAGCTCAACAAGTACGCCGCGATGCGGGCCGACCCCGACGACCCCCGCGGCTTCGACGGCGCCGACGACGAGGACGAGGAGGACGAGGAGGACGACCTGTACGACGGCGACGACGACTTCCTCGGATACGACGAATACGGCGCCCACTACAGCAGCACCGGCGACGAGGAATACGACGACGAGGAGGGGGAGGAGGACGAGGAGTACAGCGAGTCGTCGTCGGGGGTCGACGGCGGCCCCTCCGCCGCCTCCACCCCGCGAGGGCGCCACAGCGGCGGGCGGCGGCACCGGCCGAGCGCCGTCGCGAACAGCGGCAGCGGCCCAACGACCTCCGGCACGGACAGCGGCCCCTCCACCCGGCGGAAGGGCGGGACGGCAGCGGCGATGGCGGCGATGGCGGCGACGCGCAGCTCCGCGTCGCGCACGGACGTCTCAGGAAAGTCCACGCTCGCGCTGCGCACCACCGCCTCCCGAAGCGTTCCGGGCGGCGGCGGCGGCGACCGCCTCCGGAGCAGCGGCAACAACGACGACGGTGACGATGACACTGTCGTCAGCAGCTGCAGCAGCAGCGACAATAGCAGCAGCAGTTACACCGACGACAAGGACAGCTCCAGCGGCGAGGGGCAGCGGCACCACCACCACCACCACCACCACCGCCGCCGCAGCAACAGCGACAGCGACAGCGACGGCGGCGGCGGCGGCGAGGTGGGCACCGACTCCTCCGACAGTCTCTGCGATGCGCGGTGCAAGGCCCGCCACCGCCGGGCCAAGCGCGCCGAGAACGCCTTCTTCTCCTCCTCGGAGGAGAGCGGGGACAGCGACGGCGGTGCGGCCGCTGAGGGCTCCTCCTCATAGCTGTAGAGCGACCGCGCTCATCCAGCAGCAGCCCCCCCCCCCCCCCNCCNCCNCCNCCNCCACCACACACACACACAC
>AUXJ01003500.1:0-10445 GCA_000482205.1 Herpetomonas muscarum
CCAACGTTCGTTCGTAGACATACCACTCCTGTGAGCCCCGCACTGCAGTGCCGGTGCAGTGCGAGGGACGGCGGTGTGGGTAATAGGCAGCGGCAGATTAGGGGAGAGGAGGGACGCTGGGACACGGAGGCTGTTCGTCGCTTTGAAAAGCCACGACAGCCTCTCTCTCTCTCACCACCCTCCGTCGCCCTTTGTGTTGTTCGCCGTGCCTCTGCTCTCGACGCTGCCGTGCGGGGCGCTCACGGAAACATAACAAAAATACACTCGCAAAAGAACAAAGGTAAACTGAAGAAAGGAAAACATGACGAAAGAATTGCACGTGCACGTGTGTCTGTAACCCACGCATACATCCATGCACGTCTGTGCGTATTTTTTATTATCTTTCCGCTTCTTCTTTTTTTATTTTAAGGCAGTATATATTTGATTTTGTGTCTCTCCTTCAAAAAAAAGACAACCCCCTTTTCTCCCTCACCCCTTAGCAACTTATATTTGTTTCCTCTCTGTGTCCCGTAGCTGCCCGGCTGTTATTTCTCCGTCGAGGTCGTCTTCACATGTTCCCCCCCCCCCTCCCCCTCCTTCCCTCCCACCTTTTGGCTTGTGTCCCCCTCGATTTTCCCCTTCACTACTTGTCCTTGTTTTCTACCTCTCATCCAGTGGGTTGGATCTCCAGTGGATACCAGCAACGAACTGCTGCAGTATTGCCACCATCCGAAGGGGGGTCAGCGTGTGCGGGAGTGTACGTGCACGGCGATGTGCCGTCCATGGACATTATTGGAGAAGATCCACAAAGTACTTTTAAAGAGTATCCTGTTTTTTTTTTACTGTCTTGTTTGACGCAGAGAACAAAAAGAAAAAAAGAAAGGAATCCCATCACAGTGCAGATATGTTAAAGACGAAGAATGTGTGCCGGTAGGCGTTCGAGGATTGGAGTGTGAGTTGCGGGCTATGCCACAGTGTACGTGAGCCCGTTTTGTGGCGGGTGGGCCACGTCCCCGCCATGAGGGGCGTGTGTCGCGGTGTTTGTACGGATGGAAGGGGAGCCGACAGGTAGCTGGACTGGAGCGCGCCCCGCTGTTGCCCAGTCGGTTATCCCCCTCCCCCCCCCTCCCCTGCCTGCCCTCTTCCCTTGCTGAATAAGAACGTGCAGGACCAGTCACGCTTATACACACACACATGTATATATATATGTATTCCTGACCACCCATATAAAAGCACCCCTCCACCTTTTCATTCTCCACGGATTAACCTTATACGAACCCATTTTTAGTCGACGGAAAAAAACAAATCCCCGGCAGAGAGGAGAGTTTCACTTCCCCCTCCTCCTCTGCCCTCCCCTGGCCCTCCTGTGCTTGCCACTGGAGGTGTGCACAGCATCGTCAGCTGCAGACCGGCACTCAAGCGTGTCCTCCCTCCCCCCCCCCCCCCTTCCACTCTCCAACTCCTACTCTTATTGGGTGTGTTTGGGGACGAACAAGGGATCTTTTTAGAACACAATCTCCCCCCCTTTCAACATTTCGCACACGCCGTTACACACGAAGCGTTCATGCAGCGTCGCTTCGACCCCTTAGTCGTCCACTGATCACACTTGCCCGCGTATAAAACTCCACTTAAGAACATTTTATATCTATATAGGAAAGTCTTGTCGTTCACACAGAACCTCTGTACTTTTAATTCCTTTCTCTTCCCTTTCTTCTGTCGTCTTTGTTTCTCTCTCCCCCCCCTCCTCACCTCCCCTAGTACGAACGGCAACACGAGTATACATACATTAGTGGCCCCGCCTTGTGTTGCTCACCATTTTTTCTTCTGCTCTACCGCTCATCCCTCTCCCTTCTTGACACACGCAAAAATATAAAATCATAAACGAATCCCAGAGTAATAGGAGCAATAATAGCACGACCGAACAGTCTGGGATAGGCGTGCCGCCCCCCCCCCCCCCACCACACACATACGTGCTTTTCCGTTTCTTTCTCCCCCTTCTTTGCTGTAGGGCCATCTGCAGCCTCATATCTATCCTTTTCCGTCTTCTTCACTTTCCCACGCCGACACACCGAAGGAGAGACGCGGCACAATCGCCTTAGTCTCCTTGTGCCCCCCCCCCCAAAAAAAAAACCGGATCTGTAGTCCGCCGCAATGTCGTTCGAGACGTACCTCCACCGCAGCTTCGACACGCAGCTGTCGCCCGTCCACTCGGCCATCATTGACTGGTCGAACACGCGGCGGGCGCAGCGGGCGGTGATGCCGTCGTCGTCGCCGGGGGGCGCCGCGCCCCCCCCGCCGCTGTACCAGTCCGAGTCCAACCGCCCGTGGATGGTGAAAATGGCGACGCTGCAGAAGGCCGCCGACCGCGAGGCGCAGCTCGAGCAGCAGCGACAGCAACAACACACGCAGCGTCAGCAGCAGCAGCAGCAGCAGCAGTCGCGCTCCCAGCCACCTCACGGCGCCGACGGCTGGGAGGGCGGCGGCAGGCGGCGCCAGCTGTCCCCTGCCCCGTCCTCCGGCACGATTTACTGCGCCTTTGATGACGCGGCCAACGGCCCGCTGCCGCGGCCGCTGCGGCCGTCGTCGATGGTCGTTTACCCTACCGACGGCGCCCTCTACGGCGCCTCCTCCCCCGAGGGAGAGGTGCTCGGCCTCTACCCGCCGCCCTTTTCCAGCGCTACAGCCGCCGCGAGCCCCACCGCCACCGCGGGCGGCGCATCGGCGTCCCCGACGGCAGCCGGCGCAGCAGCGGCGCGGGCCGCAGGGTCTGCCGGCGCCGCGCCGACGGATGCGTCCAGCGGCGGCGAGGAGGGCGGCAAAGGCGGCGCGTCCTCGCAGCCGCCACTCAGTGACGTGGCCGGCGGCCGCGCGAACGGCGACGCCGCGGTGGGCGGTTGGGAGGCCCCCCACGGTGCGCCCGGCGGCCTACTCGCCACGGGCGGCGGCGCGTGGGCGGGGCGGGTGATGTCGACGACTGTGCGTCCTCTGTGGGGGGCGCTGCGGGACGTTGTCGTGTCGCCGTCGCCGCCGCGCAACCCCCTCTACCCCACCGCCACCATCGGCCTCGCCGACTGCGTGTGGAGCTCCTACGGCTGCGCGCCCGTCTGGCGGGCCGGCGGCCTCACCGCCTCCGCGGGGGTCTACACCGCCTTCGGCGTCTCCCACACGCGGCGGCACGCGCTGCGCGACCTCGGCCCGGCCGCCCGCGCGGAGTTGTACGGCGACACGAGCACCAGCGCCGCCGCCCTCTTGCGGGTCGCCTGCGCCGACCGCAGCGCCGGTGCGCTCCTGCAGAAGCACAACGCCCTCAACAAGGAATGCCCCCCCGACGACATGGAGGCGGAGGTTGGCGCCGTCTGCAGCACGCAGTCGGTGCGGGTGATGAATGTGCTGCAGCTGGAGTGGTTCTGGGCCCGCATGCGGTGGCAGGGCGTCCTCAACGTCCGCCTCCTCCCCCTCTCGCAGCGCACGCGCGTCCCGCTGTGCGAGTACGCGATGCGCACGCCGTGGACGGAGTGGGCGGTGCAGTCGGACGAGCTCGTCTACAACTGGAGCGGCTTCCTCACGCTCTACCAGCAGCACACGCCGCGGCTGCTGGTGGAGAGGGAGCAGTCGTTCCTCCAGACATATGGCCACGACGCGGGGCAGCTGGAGCAGCAACAACAACACGCCGGCAATGACGCCCATGGGGCGGGCAGAAACGGGGAGAAGCCGCCAAAGGAGGGCAGTTCCACGCTGCCAGCTACGCCCCACCGGCGGCGCGGAAAGGAGGCCCCGCACGGAAAAGCCCCAGCTCCAGCGGCCACCGCCACCACCACCACCAGCAGCAACAGCAGCAGCCCCTCCGAGGAGACGGCCGCGTCTCCCCCTCCGGACGACGACAGCAGCAGGAGCAGCAGCGATCCACCGTCGTCGCTTTCGGCGCCAGCGGCGGCCGCTGCTGCTGCTGCTGCTGTCATCTCCACGAGCGCGCCGCCCTCAGCGCCGCACTGGTGGACGCTGCGGCACCTGAAGGTTGGGGCGGGGATTGCTGTGAAGAACGACCTGGCGAGTGGCTTGAATCTCTACTGGGGCTGCAGCGGGCAGATGGGGCGCGGCCTTAGCTTCTCCGGCCACATTGACGTGCTGCGCCGCATGTGCTGCGCGGTCAGCTCCAGCCTCGGCCCCCTCGACCTCTCCGTCCGCCTGCGGCTGAACCTCATCACCTTCCACAACACCGCCCTCGACGGCGGCATGTGCTACCGCCCCTTCGCGCGGTACCCCAACACCGCCCTCCGCGTCTCCAGCTCGGCCACTGGCCGCTGCGTCGGCGTGCAGGTGGACGACATCACCCACGAGTTCTTCGCCGGCTGGATCGGCCGCCACGCCGAGGCGCGCCTCGCGCGCTGTCTCGCCGACCAGCAGCTCGACATCGCCGCCGCCCGCGCTCGCCACACCGCGTCTGCCTCGTCGTCGGCAGCGTCGCCTCCGCCAGTGGCGCCAGCGGCCGCAACGCCAGCGCAACCCGCTGCCACCACCGCCTCGACGGACAGCGCCGCGGCCGAGGGCGGCTGGATCAGCTGTGGCTGGGCAACATCGGTGTGGGGGTATGTGCGCGGCGGCGCGCGGCACGGCGCGGACGCCACGGCGGACGTGCTCGTGCAACAGCAGCAGCAGGCGGCCGCGGCGGAGGCCGCCGCTGCGGCGGAGGCGGCTGCGGCTGCGGCGGCATCGGCCTCTGCGGCTGCCCGCGTCGCACACTTTGTCCGGACGGCTCCAAAGCGCTGGGGCTCCGCTGTTGTCGACGCGGTGCGCCTTCCGCCGGCGGTGGCCGACACGGCGAGGGCCGCCTTCACCGCCACGAGGGACGGGTCGGTGGCGTCGTGGCAGGTTGCCCGGCGCCTCGACTGGCTCGAGGCGCTGCTCGACAGCGTGCGGCTGGACGTCTCCGCCGGCGTCACGCACGACCCCAATCGCCCAGGCAGCGGCTTCAGCACATTCCTCGTTGTGTCATCCCACTAGCGACACATTGCGAACACCCAAAACAACAGAAACAAAAGAATCACAGAACTCAAGCGGCGGCACACGTGTCGAGAACATGTGGGAGCACGCAAAAAAAAAAACACGCAACAGAAAAAAAAGCTGTTGACGTGCATACAGGGTGCAGTCGTCGTTTGCCGTCTGCCCATAATGTCATTGGTGGGTGGGCGTGTAAGCGCGTGCGCTAGCGCTCTGCAGCATCCCTGAATGACCGCTTGGGATGGGTTGCCACACGCATCGGTGAAGGCAGCACAGCTACTCTGTACGTTCTATGATCATCCTTCCCCCCCCTCCACCTTCTCTCTCTTTTGCTCCCGACGGTCTCGGTGCTTACGAAAAAAAAATAGTACTCTCTGGAAACAGAGCAAGCAAGCTGAAGCAACGTGCCGGTACTATAGTTGTACGTGTACAAGACGGACCACATAGTCTAGGGGTGAAGCAGGCGGGGAAGAGGTCTCTTCCTGCCGGCGGTTGAAAGAAAAAAGAAGGAAAAGTCCGTCGGTTTGCTGAACGGTAGGCGCGCAACACATCAATACGTCGCGCATCCCCCCCCCCCCCCTCTCTTGATCTATCTTTCTCCCCTTTTACTTTACGGGAGTAGTCGTTGCGTGCGGCCACTGCGATCGCTTTGCCGCGTGCGATAATGCTGTCAGCCGACCTCGAAGGGGCGGCGCATGGCTCCGCAGCTGTGGCCGTTGAGCATGAGATGGCGGCGGGGGGCGTGTCGCCGTCCTCCCCTGTGGGCGCCGCGGGTAGTACGTCGACCGTCGGCGCTGCGGTGTCGAGCGCGCCCTCTGAAGGGGCGCTGGCGGGTAGCCGCCACTCGCGGGCCAGCGTCCACGCGGACCCCATCGCCGCGGCACTGAAGCAGTCGTCCCGGCGCGGCTCGCGCAGCGGCGGTGTCCCAGACGCCGGCGAGGACGCGGTGCGGCGCCCGCACGGCGCAGAGCGGCAGCGGCTGGTGGGCAAAGAGCAAATGGTCCTCCACGCCGCCGGCACGGGCGCTAGCGGGCGGGCAGCAGCTGCTGCTGCTCCTGCTGCGAGTTCGCACACGGGGCGACCGCGCACAGGGCCGAGCAGCGAGTTGACCTTCTCCCCGCGGGAGGCCGGCGACGCCGGCAGGAGCCCCACGGAGAGGCTGCCCTCCCCTGCGGTCGACGACGACGACGACGACGACGCGCGGGAGGAGCTGCAGCGTCGTCTGAGCGCGGTGCAGCGGTGGGCGGACAGCTACCGGAAAGCCTTTGCGCCGACCTGCCCGCCCTTCCAGCAGGTCCTCGGGGTGGTCAACCCCCTGTCGGGCGAAAATGACGCAGCCGACCTCGTGCTGCGCGGCATGCGGGCGGAGCTCGGGCCGGATCGCGTGGTGGTGCTCGACAAGGCCATATTCACCAACCCGGCGGTACTCCGCAACAAGATGAAGGAGCAGGCGTTCATGTACCACGACCCACCGCCGCCCTCCGGCGACGCGCGCGGCAAGGCCGGCGGCGACGCCGCAAGGGGCAGCCCCCACCTAGCGCCAGGCAGGTCGGGCACGAGACGGCAGCGGGGCGGGGTCGAGCTTGCTGGCATGAACGAGTCCTATCGGGAGGTGCGCGGCACCGTCATTATTTCCGGCGGCGACGGTACTGTCTCCTTCATCATGGACCAGGTGCACCTCGCCCGCCGCGAGGTGGAGGCGGAGTTGCGGAGCCTCCTCAAGCCGGACGTCCCGCTCACCGGGGCACCGACGCCGCTAACCCTCCCGCGCCCCGACGCCGCGCAGTGCAGCCGCGGCCCCCCAGCCGGGGGCCCGTACGCGGACCTACTGGACCCCTCGCGGTACTTCACGATGCCAGCGGTGGGCCCCATCCCGATGGGCACCGGCAACGACTACAGCAACTGCGTCGGCTTCAGCTCCGGCTTCACCCGCTACAAGGGCCTCGGCTTCTGCTGCTGCGGGGAGACGAACGTGGAGCGGCTGCTGGAGGACCTCGTGCAGGCGCCGAGCATTCCCTTTGACCGGTGGACGGTCGACTTTGTGCCGCTACGCACGGCGCAGGAGAACCTGCGGCCGCTGCCGTCGGAGGCTGACGAGCACGGGGACAGCGGTGACGGCGGGGCGGCGCGTCCGATGGAGGCGAACACGGCGAACATGGTCCACCACGTGGACTGGGGCGCCATCCACGCCGGCGGGGGGTGCGTAAGCTACACGGTGACCAACTACCTCGGCGTCGGCTTCGACGCCTTCGTGACGACGGAGTTTGCAAAGACGCGGGAGGCGCACCCGACGCTGTGCAGCACGCGCACGCAGAACAAGCTCATCTACGGGCTGATGGGCGTCCGCGGCGGCGTCGCCTGCCGCACCATCCGCAACCTCATTCCGATGGTCGTCGTGCCCGACCCGTGGCCGAAGCGCGCGGCCGCGACGGCGCCCCCCTCGCCGCTCGGGCGCGGGCGGCCCGACATGGTGGCGCTGTCGCTGCCGAGCAGCTGCAAGGCGCTGGTGCTGACCAACGTGAGCCGCTACAGCGCCGGGCGGGAGCCGTGGCGCCCCAACGACGGCAATCTCTACTACCGCCCCGTCGAGCCGGCGCACCGCGGCGAGGCGGCGGGGGGCGGCCCCGCCCCGCCCGACGCCGGCCGGCTGGCCCCCGCGCAGACAGCGTCGCACCACCCCCCGATTCTCACCCCCGTCGCCATCAACGACCGCAAATTCGAGGTGCAGGCGATGGGCGGCATGCTTAGCTACGCCGCGCTCGGCGTCGGCATCAGCGGCGCGACGAAAATGACACAGGCCGGGGAGATGTTTGTTTTCGCCCTCTGCGCCCCGGACGACCTCCGCTACGGGCGGGCGGGCGGGCCCAGCTCGCCGTACTCCAAGGCGGCGCTGGCCAAGTACCAGCAGCGCCTCGAAACAGACACACGCGTGAAGGCGTCGCTGAACGTGCAAATTGATGGCGAGGCGGTGCCGCGCATCACGGAGCCCACCATCATCCACGTTTACCCCATGGCGCGCGACCGCATCGTCGTGCGGTGCCGGAACCCGGACGTCGTGTGGCGTGTCGGGGCCCAACAGGCCGCCGACGTTCACCTCGAGTAAAAGGGGAGGGGGGGCATCCGGGAAACGTTCATAGAATGGCTCACCGTTGTGTGCGTCTGTCTCTCTATCTGTGTGTGTGTGTGTGTGTGGTTCTTCCATATGAGCATTTGCGTGTGTGTGTGTGTGTGGATGTGTGTGTGGATGTGGGTGTTGTTGGCAAAACGGGCGCTGCGTGCGTTCGGTTTGCTTTGCTTCATTTTGCTGCACACGGAGGAGGACGCCATGCCGCGCGGTTATTTTTTTTGTTCTGCTCTCTTCTTTCTCCATTTACATCTCCCCTCTGCCCCACGCACGCCACGTCGGAAGTATTTACTGGACTCCTTGATGCGTACCCACATGCATGTGCCGCGGTACGAGGCGTGGCCGTTGTGGGGCGCAGGCCGGAGAGGGAAAGAGCCTATCGTTTTCCTTTTTTTTTGGTGCGTTCTTCTTCCAAGTGCTATTTAATTTATGGCTTGTCATCCCGCTCTCTCACACACACACACATACGTTCATGCACTGGGCAACTTTCTTTCCATGTCTTTGTCTCCCCCCAAAAACAACAACAACAACAACACCAACACAAAGTCACCCACCCACACCCACGATTGATTGCCTCTTCTTTCACTACGCCAGCCGGTGATGCGCCAGCGCACAAACTGGCACAGGGTCCGCATGTGCACGTCCTCCCCTTCGCACACGCACACAAACATAAATACACACACACATATATATACTATATACTATCCCTATCAGGATAATGCCGGATCAAGCAAAAGGAAGCGGTACGGACACGCTTCAGCGACAGCAGCACCATTTGCCTCTCGTAAGATGCACTGTATTTCCATATGGTGGGCGCGCGCTGCAGATAACAGTCGACGGCACACACGTCTCCTCGGCTGAAGGGCGCGGTGCACGTGCAGCGCAGCCACCTCTTGGGCGACACAATTCCGACCGCAGCAAGAAGTGGCGGTTATTTCCTCCCGCTCGCCTGTTTTGAGCAACCCCCCCCCTCCCCACGCACACGCACCTCCTTCAATGCATTTCTGTCACTCTTCATCCTCTTACCTTTTGCACGATCATTAACACACATACACACAAACACACACACACACACACACACGCCGGACCACCCGATTTCCATTCCTTGTCATCACATCTCATTGAGGCAGCAACACAAAGAAGTTACATAGTTCCTCTTCACGGCCAGCCATTGTATGCATGGCTCTTGAGCGGGGGAAGCGCACTGAATAGGCCACCAGGCGTCAAAGGAAAAACACCGACTCACGTTGCGACCGGCCAATACGGCGCACTGTAGGTGGTAGGAAAGGGCCATCGGCATGGCGATCAAGATTCCCTGGCTGCTGCTCTGCTGCGCGTGCGTGCCGCTCTTCATGATCTACACGAAGAGCAAGCGCATGGATGCGAAGGAGATGCACGAGATCACGATGCGGGTGAAGTATTACTCCGAGTACTGGGAGAAGGGCAACGTCTTCACCCACCGGCTGCAGGAGCACATTGGGCACGGCCTCGCCACCACGGCCGACCCGCTGATGGGCCGCGATACGGGCAGCATCACCGCTGTCGAGTGGGCCGAGGCGGAGCGCCGCGTGAAAAAGGAGGAGGAGGAGGCGGAAAGGCGGCGTAGCGGCAAGAGCTCGGCGTCGCGCTTCTTCATCTTCTGAGTGCGCGCGCCCGACAGGCGTAGAGCGGCTCCACCCTCCCCCGCCCCCCCCCCCTCCTTCCCTCCCCCCGTCCCCTTTTCTCTGCGCTGCTGAGCGTTGCCTTTGCCCATGTTGAGTACATATTCATATTCACATAAACAGAAAGAGCACAAGAACGGTATAGTCGCACGGAACACCCCAGCACTGGCCCACGCACACACACACCTCTCGCGCGAGTGACGTAGGTCATCACACGGGATTCTGTCCTTAAAAAAATATAAATAATGAGACATTGAACACGGATAGAACAATATAGCCGCACGTGCAGGAGGGAGGGGGAGGGGCAATCATGCTACATGGCAACTAGCTCCTCGTCTCCCTCCGCTGCCGCCTTTAACCCCCCTCTCTCTCTTCCTCTCGGCAGCGCGAGGTAGGGAATACTGAACCCTCCTATGCATGTCAATGGTGCTGCTGCGTCGCCAGACTCCATCTCCTCTTCTCACTGCCTCCCCACCGCCCTTCCCTTATATATTTATAATATATACATATACATTATGTGTATGCATATTTTTTGAACTATGCTATTCTCTAGTACGAGCAGTTGGATACACAGGCACATACACACATACACCCGCACGCATTTTTAACGCACGCTACTGCTGTGTGTGTGTGGGGCCCGTGCCCGTCAAATACAAACGAATTTTCCCCTCCCACTTTTTATT
>AUXJ01003501.1:0-10997 GCA_000482205.1 Herpetomonas muscarum
TCCTATACTTCCCCCTCCCCTCTCTCCCCCTCCTCCTAGTCTTTTGATATGCCCTACCGCAGTTCTCCAGTAACTTCCCCGTACACAGAGCTGGAGGGCCGCCGTGACGCCCGTGGGCCATGGCCACCCCTTTGCAACCTGTGGCTAAAACGGAGGTGGGAGGGACACGTCAATGCGACCCGCCTCGTTGCGCGAACCCTCTGATGGTATACATATACCTCTTCCTGGTACACAATCGATTGATGGGTATTCTCCATTCCATGTGATACACATGTGCGTACGTGCTTATTAACTACTGACGGCATCAGTCTTGAGCACCTAGCACCCTTTCCACCTTCTTCCCATGGAGCTCGTTGTTGTTTGTGCCTCCCCCCCCCTCCCCCCTCCCTTCTCAACTTCCATCTTTAATCAAAGCGTGTGGGCTGTTCTCCCACATTGTGCCGACCTGCGCACCACGCGCTCTCCTCTGTCTCCTGACCCGTATCTGAGAACGTGTCAAGAGAAAAAAAGATAAAGAAGATGGAATATTAACACATGTTCATCAGCAGTATGGGTACTCACATCCAATTCCGACAACGTAGGCAGGGAAAAACCGCACACACAGCAAAAAAAAGAGAGATGGAGCAGGCTAGCAATGTATGCCAATACCTTTTCGTTTCAATATGCATATCGACATACACTTTTGGTGTCCCCAGTTGAGGGCCTAGGTGTAATTCATGAACGCGGCAGAATGAGCACACCTGTTGCCGACCCGCAAAACTGCTCTACTCGCATGAATGATCTGACGCTAGCAGAGTCACGCGGGGTGAGAACCAAAGTCAAAGTCAAGATGACTTGCTGGCGATACGTACACGCATCTTGGATAGAGGTTCGTGCCATTTGATTGGCGTGTTTCTTTTCTTGTTTGTGTGTCCTTTTCGTTCGTGTATAGTGTACTTTCTGCGACCTTGCGTTACTCCATGCCCGAACTACATCTACGCGTGAAACGTTCTCCATTCCTCCCCACCAAACTCTGTTGTTCCCGCACTTACCTATTTTGCAAGGTATTTACCCCCCCCCCCCTCTACCTGAGGTGTTCACCACTGCTGTGTCGTACTCGCCGTCACTCAGCCGTTTCCGCCAGCATCAGAAAAGGGGAAAGATTGTACTTTCCACGTTACTGGCAATCCACTCTTTCGTTACAGTTTGCGAACAAAAAAAACACACACGCACACACCTCCTCTCACCGCAGTTAAGACTTCTGCGTGCTGGCGTGGCTGTGTGTCTTTCCACATCTCTCCGTCACAATCAGGCACTGTGTCTTTCATCTATTATCTGCGTGGATTCTGCCACCTGAGGCATTACACCAGCAATAAAAAAAATCAGCCACAATAGTTAGCCATGGCGAGTGTCACGTTTCCTGGCCGTTGCCGTCGCGGTGTGGCGTGCGTGGTGGTCTTTCTTTGTGCGGCGCTGTGCTGCTACCCGACCGCCACCCTCGCGGATGTGCGGGAAGCACCGCTGTGCGGCGAGATCCGCGGTTTTGCCAGCGAGTACAACGATCACCTGCACATCCCCGTGACCACCGCGCTGCAGCCGCAGGAGGCGGTCGTGCTGGTGGCCCGTGCCTTCCCCCTCAACATTGGCGTGTTGACGCAGAGCTGGCTGCAGCTCAATGTGTCGTACGAGGTCAGCGCCGGGGCGACAGTGGCGCGGGTGTCGGACGACGCGGGCATCGCCGTCCTGTCGGACGTCGCGAAGGAGTCCAAGCTGGAGGTGCGCGTGAACCGCCTCCGCCGCGACGGCCCGGTGCCCTTCCGCTTCTTCAGCCTCGTCGCCGGCAGCCCCTACTGCCACGTGACGGTGTCGCCGGACAACTCGTTTGTCGCGCCGGTGCCACGGCAGGTCCGCGTGACGGATGGCACTGGGAAGCCGATGACAATCGCCCCAACCTTCTTTTTCCGCACGAAGCTGCAACCCAACGAGAACGCGGTTGCCATATCCATTCAGGCAAGCCCCAGCAGCAACCAGCAGCAATTCTCGACGCTGTCCGAGGACGGGAAGCGGTGGGAGATGCACAACTCCAATGACGTTATTGTCACGGGGAAGGGTGGAACCGTCCTCTTCTCGTACACAGCGGATGAGGAGGTCGAGAGACCGTACGTCCTCCTCACGGTGTCCGTCACCCCCTCTGAGTACAACGACGGCACAACAACCGCCCCGTCCAGTGGGCCGACGTCCGTCCCCTCAGATGGCGACGATGTGGGCACTCCCCGCAAGAGCACGGGCAGCTCCTTCTTTGTCTCGTTCCTCAAAACGATTACTTTGCTTGTCCTGTTCACCTTTGCGGCCTACATGGTGGCGGGGACGTACTACAATGTGCGCGTTCGCGGCATCCGCGAGTTCCCGGAGATGCTGCCGCTTGGCGAGTACCTCCACGCTTGCTTCCGTGCGGGGCAGCTCTGTCTGGCGCGCGTGATGGGGGGCCGCCTCGCCGGCTCCGCACAGGGCTACAGCACCCTCAACGACAATGACCACTACAGGCTGTAAGTCGGTTATTGACGGTGTTTCTTCACACGCTATCGGGGGAGGGGCACTCAAATGCCCACCACCAGACATGCACACAGACACACGCACACACACACACATGCATGAAGTTGCTTTACAGTTTTCTCGTAGCGGAGGCCTTCACTTTTTCCCTTTCATTGATCACAGTACACACTCCTATTACTCTGATTTGTGTGCCCACGCGACGGCTCTTTACGGTTCTCCGCCTGAACGCTGCTGTGTGGGGTGAGGTGTCCTACAGAAGTTGAGAATGATGGATAGAAAAGTGAATCACTTGTTCTTCTTCCTTGTCAATGCTCCGCGGCGTCGATGATGAGTGTCCCTAGTCACAGAATACGCACTGGAGGCAGCTGAACCAGAATGCGTGCGCGTGCGATAGATCGCGCAGTCAGGTTAACGAAACATTACTTGTTCTACAATAACACACACACACACACACACATGCACACAAAAAAGACGCAGTACACACAAAAAAAAAGTAACAAGACGGACAGCTTTTACTTACGCTATGGGGAAATGGGAATGCCGGGGACCGTCTTGAAGGACTGCAGTGGGTTGTGGGAGTGCACCAAACTCGTTGTTCATAATCCCCATTGATTGAACTCATCCCGTCTCAAAAAGTGGCAGTGCGTACCCATCTTCTTTCAACGCCTATCACCATACCTTCTCTTTTCCTCTGTTGTTTTCTACATTGCTCCACACACACACATACGCACACACGTAGGTTCAAGTGAGGGCAACCGCGTGATTTTTCTTCTTTTGTTTCCTCTCCTCCACCCCCGTCTCTCCCTGACGCGAATAGCAACCGTGCGTATCAACGATGAGCGGGCGGACAAGTGCACTCATGATGACCGGGCTGCGTGCTGGGCAGCGGGGCGGACGACTGTGCGGCGTCTCGGCCGAGGCTGCCGCCGCCCCCTGCGCCGCCCTGACCGAGCCGCGGCGCTTCATCACGCGGCTGTACACGTCCTACTACAAGGGGGAGCTGTTCCCCAACCAGCTGGTGCCACGCCGGCAGCGGCTTCCGCCTGGCGTGACGCCGTCGCAGGCACGCAAGGGCGTGTATGCCGCCGCGCCGGCGGCTGCTCACGCCGCCCCTGCGGCGGACGGCGACATTGAGGGCGTTGCGTGGGGCGAGGAGGGCCAACAGGCGGCGAAGGCGGTGGCCGCGCACGGAGCTGCGGCGGCGCGGCCGTACGTGCCGCTTGGGGAGGTGGCCAAGCTCGAGCTGCAGGGTGACTACCTCACGGAGGGCGGGCTGTTCCAGGAGGCGCTCGAGTACTACGGCGTCGTGGCGAAGGCGTACAAGGCGGCCTACCCGGAGCTGCACCCGCAGCGCACCGGCATCCTCCTGAAGCTTGGCGGCGCCTTCCGGCGGACCGGCCGTCTTGAGAGCAGTCTGGCGGTGCTGACCCAGGCGATGGACGCACTCGACGCGAGCGAGAGCCCGTCGCTGGAGCTGATTGTGGAGGGGCTGCTGGAGATGGGCCTGACCAAGGAGGCGTTGCAGCACAAGGACGCCGCGGCCTCGTACGAGGAGGCGGTGGCGGTGGTGAACCTGTACCACAACTTTGGCGAGTCGCACCGCATGCTTCGCCTACTCCCGCGCCTTGGCCGCCGGTTCAACCTCAACTATGAGCAGAAGTTCCTCTACTACTCCCCGTTCGACTACGACCGCACCTTCGCGCTGGTCGATCAGTGCCTCACCCGTGCTGAGGAGGCGCACCGCGCGGCTGGCGACAGCGCCGGCGTCGTGCGCGCGCTGCAGAGCCGCAAGGAGCTGATTGACAAGAAGTTCTTCAACATGCGCGACTTTGCTGGCAGGATCCACACGATGCGCGGCCACTGGATGCGCCGCGCCGGCGTGCTGACGAACGCACCGACGCCGGACGAGCTGCTCCGCTTCAGCCCCACCATCCACCAGGTCTACCGCGACTTTAAGTACGAGCTGAATGCCCCGATTGGCCGTGAGAAGGAGGTGCAGCCTGGCGTGAACCGGACGGTGATCGACATGGGCAACCCATACCGCAACCGTAGCAAGACGTCGCGCCGCATGATGCGCGACGCTGACCACAACTACGCCAAGTATGTGCGCAACCAGGAGTATTCTTGAGCGGCTTGAGCAGGGACGTGGTTCACGCTGGCTGGCCTGACCCAGTAGGCGCAGCCCCTTGACTGCTGAAGGGACCACTCATGGACAGGTTTGCTGCCGCGCTTCATCACCTGGGGTGCCGTTGCCATGGGCAGAGGATAAATATTTAAAAAATCGGAGCAATTGTGGAGCGTCGAGAACCTTTGCGCCCCCGATCACCGCTCCTCCTTCAGCCTCTTTTCCTCTCTCCCCCCCTCCCCCTCCTCTTCTGGTCCTTTGGCTCCCGTCCGCAGTTCCGTTGTAGTTGTTGTCGTTGATTGTTTATTTCTGCACGTTGATGATGCGAGTTTGATGAGTTTGCTGCAGATGCCTTTTGAGATCATGCCACTGATCGTTCACACATACACACACCTACACACCATAATCCAATATATACGTCATCTGTCGGTCTGACACAAACAGGACAGCTTGAAGGAGAAAAAACAACAGCATTGTTGATGCAGAAATTGGGGTTGTCGAGAGGATAGGGGTATACGTACCTATGGCCCCTTTCGCTTTCGTTTGCACAAACAGATAATGGTTCCGCGTGCAGCCGCACAAAAGTGACCGTCTGTGTATTTGCGTCGTTGAAGTTTTCAGTTGAGCGTGCGGAAGTGCTCGGGCGGAGAGGGTGGCGCTGCACCAAAAGAAAGAGGTACTTCCCTGTCCGAGGACGAACGAACTTCTATCCCGCTCTTCCTCCCCCCTCCCCCTCATTTCATAGTGTCATGCCTGCACATGCTTAACTCTATAACTATTCAATAATCTCGATCTCTCTCTCCCCCCCCTTCCTCTCCCTTTACCTATAAAATACATTGGTTTCAAATCTCTAGCATATTGTTATTGATTTTGTGTCGTTGCCTCGTGATCACCGCTGTGGAGCGACGCATCACACATCTATCTCTCTACACACACACACACACTTAGGGACATTTTTACACTGTTTGTTTTTCTTAGACAGGTGCTCCTCCCGAGTGCTCATTACCATGTCGAACACCGCCTATCAGTCCACAGGCGGCTCGCCCCCGAACTACCTCCGTCTGCGGCGCCACAACCGCACCATCTTCCTTCACTGCGACTTCCAGCACGACACGGTGCAGGCCATCAAGGAGCGCATTGAGAAGCTGACGGACCACACCTTCTACGCCATCCGGCTGTACCTCGACAACCAGAACCTAGACGACGCGCTCACCCTCTACCACTGCGGCATCGACACGGACGGCACGGTGCTGACGATGGTGCACTCCAAGGGGAAGAACGCTGACAGCGAGCACGTGTGGGAGAGCCTAGCGGAGGCGATCAACCCCCCTGCCCCGAAGCCAAAGGCAGCGCGGGCGGACGGGGAGGCCTCGGAGCAGGGCGAGGCGGCCGTGGCGGATGCCAACAACGCCACCGCGACGGCCCGCGTGGTCTTCACCGAGGACGTCCCTGCGGCGTAAGCAAAAGGCCAATAAGAGCATCGACGCTTTCGAAGCGGACGCTATTTGGAAGATGTATAGTACGATTCCCAACATGGGGCGCGCCTCTTTTTTTTCATTACTGGGGTGAGTGAGAGAGAAAAAAACGAACAGCTACCGCCTCACGCAGGGGCTGTATACGAGCATATCTATACGAAACCTATCACCTCACGCACACACAAACACCCTACGCGGTCACGAGGAGAAGTATTGTTCCTTTAAAGAAAAAATACAGTGCGGAAGTGATGGAATCATGTACATGCTGTCCGTCGAGGAACTCCTGATGGATGTTTGTGAGGGAGAACACCCATTTCCTTTCTTGACTCATTAATGTTCCACGCGTCCTGCCCTCCCCAAAATTGGTGCCTTTTCCCACTACTGCATCGCCTCCTTCTCCCCCTGCAACGTTCCCCCCTCCATAAATGTCTTCCGACGCGGTTAGGCGCATCTACCGGCGCAGCGCACCACTAGGAAAGGCTCCCAGCCATTGACCGCTTGAGGGAGAGAGCATTCAGGTGCGCATATCTTGACGCGCTAAAAGGTATACACCGCAGACACGCCCGCCTCTTTCCGTCCGCGTTATTCCCCCCTCCCCCCCCTCCCTCGTTACTTCTCCTTTTTCCACAACATAATCATCCCCTCTAGCTGCCATGGAGACTGAGGGGCGTAGCGATGCCGATGCTGGCGATGGCGTGGTGAGCGAGGCCGTCGTGGCCGAGGCGTTCCGTCGTGCTCAGCTCGCCGGCCGTGGCTACCCCACCGTGGCGGATTTCCCAGACACGGTGGGCCGGCGTCACGTGGAGGAGGCGTACTTTCCTCACATTCGCGCGCTGCAGGGGGCACTGAACGCCGACCGCGTCGAGTGCACGCCTGTCTTTGCGGTGGGCTACACTGCGCACGACAACGGCTCCGCCGAAGCACCGCCGGCCACGTGGGGCGGCGACGCGATCGCCGCGTTGCTGCTGAAACAGGACGCCCTGCAGTAAAGGGAGAAAAATGCACCCAATTTACCGTTCGATACGAACTCTCCTGCAATGACACGTTGTGAAGGCGACGGCGACAACAGTACCGGAAGGGTTCTGCCTCCATATCCAACAACAAACCACTCGTCTCTTCAGAGTTCGCCAGCCCTGGGAAACGCAGCACAGACCTTAGAGAATCTGTCTATGCACAGATCTCCGCTTATTGGAAAAACATATATACAGATATACATACATATATATATATATATATATATATATCCATCCCCGTCGCCCCGAACAGCACCTGTTCTCGCCCCTTGTGTGTCGTTAGTGATAATGTGAAAGATCAAGATCCTCTCGCTGCGACCCACTTCCTATCGATGGATCGGAATGTCTTTATGAACGCCACCACCCTTCCCACAACATCTGCCCCCTTTCTCTCTCTGCTCACCCCCCATCTCTTATGCCGTTTAGCATGCTGTACAAATACCCGTGGGCCGCAGCGCACACAAAGCCTCTCTGACTTATCTGAGCCACACGTCAAAGAATCCTCCAGTCCTTCCTCCGAGATTTTTTTTAAAAAAGTATAATCACAATTCCTCGCGCTTCTGGCGCTCACGCGGGCCGAGAAGACCCAGTAGCCCCTCTCCCCCCCCCCTCGTTGCTGGAGGTGCTCCGTTGCGAACTCCCATCTAGAAAAAAAGAAAGCAAGAAACAGTACAATCTCGTGGAGGCTTCTCTGGGGCACAGAAGACGCCCCTCGCTGATATTGACATATATCCACACCCCATAGAAGGAGCCTCCTCGCATACATTCCTTTTTTTCCTTGCTCCCTTTCATTGTCTTGATTCCTCTTCTTTTACACCATACATTTTCATTTGGACACATACGCTGCCCGCCTCTGCCTACTATCATCTTCCCTTCCATTTTTGCTTCTCTATCTTTGGTATTTTTGTTCCCTTCCCCCCTCCCCCCCCCCTCCTCTACCCCCTCTCCTTTGTTACATAAAAAAAGAAAAATCCCCCTTTCCCTATTTACGAGCACTCATGTTGTCGATGGACGCTGAGACGCTGCTTACGCGGCAGATGGAGTTGCACACGTCTGTCCGCCGGCCACCGAAAAATGCCGAGCAGCTTACTCAGCTGCATGACACGATGCGCAACTACATTCGCTTCTTTGACAAGCTGCGCGAGATCAGCCAGCGTCTCAGCACCGACATTGACACGGTGTTCCAGTGTTTCATGTACATAAGCATGGGCGGGGCCGTCAGCTTCGACAAGCAGCACCAGGACGGCAGCGTGCCGATGCACCAGGCGAAGGTGCTCGCCCGCAGCAGCGCTATTGAGCTGGAGCCCGCGGTGCGGAAGGCGATCCCGCTGAAGGAGCTGATGGTGTACGTTGGCCTGAGCAAGGACCTGCGCGTCACGCTGCGGGTGAAGGTGGAGGACAACAACGACCTCCTCACGGCGGAGAAGTCCGTCACGGAGGCGGTGGAGTACCTCAACTGCATCGCGTCGCTCTCGGGCGGCGACGCGGACCGCATGTTCAGCTTCTACATGGTCGAGGACCCCGACTCGCTCGACCGCATGCTGGCCGCGAGCCCCGGCTCCTCCAGCGTGCGCGCCCCCTCCGCCAGCGTGTCCTCGCGTCGCGAGCTCGACTCCAACCCGTCGCCGCTCGGCTCCTCCCTGACAGCCTCCGCGACGAGGGATATGAACGCGTGGTCGGTGGTGAGCGCCGGGACGGAGCAGCCGTTCGAGCGGTCGTCGACGGCGTCGCTCCCGTCGCCGCTGTCGACGCTGCCCAAGGCGCTGCAGGGGCAGGCCGCCATCGCCGCGAACAGCCGCGGGCGTGCGGCGGACCGTATTCGTGCCGCGCAGGCCATCTACGACTGGCTGACCGCGGTGCCCGCCGAGTTCCTTGTCGAGAACGTCGAGGCGCTGCTCACGGCTGTCAGCGAGGCGTTGCAGGTGCTTGTCGGGGAGAAGCGGTCGGCGCTGTGCCGTGTGGGGTGCCACACCATCACCATCTTCATCCAGCGCCTCTCGGAGGAGGGCTATCTTGCGGAGAATGGCGATAACCGCGCGCTGGTGGCGGCGCTGACGGGCTGGACGCAGACGCTGTGCAAAGGCGTCTTTGTCACCGTCTCCGCCATCTCCTCCGCCACCGACTTTGCGCTGCGGGAGCTGGTCATTGGCAGCGACGGGCACATCGCCGTGGTGAAGGCCATCCTCGGCGCGCTCGAGACGGGCTCGCAGACGGAGCTGCGGCGGCGGTGCCTGGGCTACTTGGCCCTCTCCGTCGCAGTCGCGGCCGCTGCGGGGGGCCCCATGTCGGGCAGCACGAGCCGCAGAACCGGTGCCGCCCCAGCCGCTGCAGGTGGCAGTGTCGGCAGCGCCGCTGAGGGCAGCCGCCGCGCGGTACCCTTCGCCCGCCTTCTCGTCGCCCCGGCGCAGAAGTTCGTGGACATTGGCGACTCGCCTAGCCGCAAGATGGCCCGCGCCCTGTGCGCCGTCCTGCGGGCCGCCGGCGGTGTGGAGGTGAGCATCGCCGACGCCAAGACGGAGCGGCTCATCCAGATGGAGAAGGAGCAGGTGCTGCCGCACCTCAACTACCCCCGCGACCTCGAGCAGGCCCTCTTCGAGCGGAACAGCTTTGTCTCGTCGATCCGACTGGGCACGACGACGGGGTCGATGCGGAGCGGTGACGGCAGCCCCGTGCCGAGCGGCTTCGACGGCAGCCGCGGCGGATCGCGCACGTCGCACGACCCGCTGTCGAAGCCGAGGCCCCGCCGCACCATCCCGCGCACCAAGCTGACGCCGCAGCTGCTCGGCGGCAACGGCCTCGCCACTCACGAGGCCGTCGTGTCGCCCCTCCAGCCACCGCCGCCCCAGTTGACCACGCCGCGCAGCTCGACGGGCTCCATCTCGATTGGCGGTGTGTCCTCGACGATGCCGCTGGAGAACTTCCAGCGGAGGCGGAGTAAGCGGCCGGGTCAGCTGCCGCCCCTCGCGCAGGACGGCGCGGCCTACAGCCAGCCGTCGCCAACGGTCTTCGACACGAGCGTCTCCCTCACCGGCGCCGGCGCTGGTACTCTGCAGGAGGAGGAGGAGCTCGGCGGCGGCGAGGGCCTTGGCGTCGGCAGCACCGGTGTGTCCCCGCGCGGCCGCCCTAGCATGGGGCTGCGGGCTGGGGCCCCGGCAAAGAGCGAGCGGACGGTGCCGCTGTCGCTGCAGGGCGACACGTACATGGTGCACGCCCGCAGCCCGCGGCGCTCCGAGCGGGACAAGGGGCACTCCCTCTCTCCTGTCCGCGCTGGGTCGCAAGGGGGGCAGAGCAAGCGCCCCTCGCTGATTGGCGCGTCGGCGAGCAACACCGGCACACCCGGCAAGTCCCCCGAGGGGCCCCGCATCACCGAGTCCCTCCGCAAGAAGATCGAAGCCAGTCAGCGCTGAAGAGCTGTTGTTCGCAGAGCCCCCCCCCCCCCTTTGATTATTTACGAAGAAGCAACAGCAACAACAGCAGCAGCTATCACGGTCGTCGTCGTCACCATCAGTAAAAGGTAAAGCGCGATGTTCCTCTTGTGTGCGTGTGTGGGTCAACATATCGAAAAGAGGCGCACGAGAACCACACTCAAAATACCCCTTTATGGAAACCATGTTCGTTTAACTCTCAAGGAAAAAAGTTCACGGAGGAGATGTGAGATGCCTCACCCTGCGGTGCGGTCGTGCCCTTTCCCTGCCCACCAAGCAAAAAAAAATATATCAAAACAACACGACAACAACATCAACCGGAAAAAAAATAACTAAAGAAAAAGGGGGAGGAATGGCGTAATTGTACGACGTGCTTGTTATTCCCATTCATTTGAGAGAGCCACCTGTGCGCTCGTGCTGCTTCCGT
>AUXJ01003508.1:0-16393 GCA_000482205.1 Herpetomonas muscarum
CCCCACCTCGCCGTTGCGGACGCGGATGCGGTGCAGTAGCTGGTGAACCCTGCACCAAAGAGAAATATGTTGGCTGTTAAATACCCCCCCATCTGCCCCAGTAGGGCGTGTAGTCCTGCTGTATCTGTATGAGAGCGGTGACGTCATTCTTGTTGCCACTTCGACGGCAAAAAATGTAAAATGTATGCGGTACTCTCCTGTGCTCAGATTCGTGTGGCATTTTTGTTATTCGACTACTATGGAGCTATCCTATTATTCATTTTGTCGCGGTTGTGGTATTGTTGAAATAGCACGTATATTCAGCATTTTTTATAAAGGTGTAATACCTATCTGCCAGCAGTATCTATGGGTGGGAAGTCGTCATCAGAGGCAAAGTCGGACTATCGTCCGCGCTACGAACCTGCGCCTGGTCAACGTCAGTTTAACAGCGACTCTGTCCCCATTGTAAAGGTCACTCCTGAAATCGTTGGCTCGCCGCAGCGGGTGTTAAACGATGATCTAGCCGCAACGATACTTGAGGCTCTTCCACCGAAATATCAACCATTCGGAAAGAAGGCGGTGTGGTTTGAAATTTTTAACACGAGCAAAAATGGCAAATCGTTTCAGCGACTTGTGCAATTGATTACAGAGCGGGGACCCACTGTGATTGTAATCCAAGTCAAAAATTCGACGCGCATTATCGGCGCCTTCTGTGATTCACCGTGGCTTTCGGTATCGCAGCGGGAGAAGCTGGCAGTTAGTAGCGCTGCGGCTGCAAACCGTGCCCGTCGAGAAGGCCAAAATACAGCTGGGCTGCAACAAAAACCCGAAAACCAGAATAACGTATTTTTTGGGGCTGAACCATGCTTTGTTTTCTGCGCCGGCGGAGAGGGCCCCGACAAAGTGGACGCAAGCGGCAAGATATATGTCTCACGGTCTTTTGCAAACAGTAACTTTATGTACCTGTTTGACACCCATCCCCAAGAGGATAAAGTCGGTTTCGGCATGGGTGGACAGCCCGGATATTTTGGGTGGTTCATTGACCGTTGGCTGGAGAACGGCCAGTGTAAGGGGGAGATGTGCTCGACGTTTCGAAATCCACGTCTGTCAGAAACCGAAGACTGGGAGATCGGCGCTGTCGAGGTGTATGCCGTCAGCCCTGAATTTGTGCAACAATTCCTTTCCGAAAGCCAGCTGGATAACCCGTCTGGCCGATCTGTCCTTACGAAAAACCCTGATACCGAGGCTGACAAATTGATTCTGGAGCTGCACGGTGTCCACACATTTGGCAGTAATGAACGACCAGATGTGTGAAAGGGACGAAGCACTCTTGTTTGCTTGCATTTCATACTGTGGGTACAGTCAGTGTGTGTGTAGAGCTGTGCTATGCGCGAGCCCCTTACTTACTGTTAAACAGTGTGGCCGTCCACCATTTTGCTTTCTTCGTTTTATTTTTATTTAACCCGCTACAGGATGTGAAGTGCGTTTCAACAAATATATATATATATATATATATATATTGCAGCTGTCTCCTGTTTTACTAGTTTTAACGACTTTCCCCAACAGGTTGTACTTCCATACACATTTATTTAGCTGTACTCCTATACACACATATTATGCGACACAAATAGATTTCCTAATACATTTGGTGTCTGGTTGAGTGTTGATGTGCACCGGCAACGATTATGCAATCCCTGATCAGGGGATTTGCGAAGGGATGAAAATATGTTTCAGACGCAAATGAATCTTCATGTCTATGACCATTTGCACAGAGAACACCATGGGCTACTTTGCATGGTTTCTCAAGCACCACCGCACCTCTTGTTCCTCCTCAATCATTGTTCTTTTCATTCCTTAAAAAAATATATATATAAATGTTGCGTCTACATTTGTGTACGTACTGTAGTCCCTGCAGCCATAGTATTTAGGGTATCTTTCGGGAAGCGGTTTTGTGAAGCCCCATTCACATAAACGCCCGATCGAGCTTGCTGGCGTTCTGTTTGCTATCCTGTTCGTATTGATTGGTCACATTGTTATCCTACACCGCCACACCTCTGTGTCTCAGGCCGGGGGGAGTTGTGGTGGGCATACATTGCTCAAATTATCCTCCTTTTTTTTAGCTCAACGAACACAAGGGGGTGTTGTGGTCTCCGTGGCGGATTTTGCTAAAGATCCGAATCACCTACATTATTTTTATCGTTCACGTATAGCTGCGGGGACAGGCATTTGAAGAACAGTAAGCGACGTTTAGTTCTACTTCCTTCAAATCATCAGCGTGCAATTCTTCTTCCACTATTCGAAAAAGACGTGTTTTTTTCCATTACCTCGCAGTGGATTCTGGGTAATTATCCACCCTATTTTATATATTTTATTATATGAGCGCCGGCGGTGTAGCGACTAGGGCAATATTAAAAAAAATGGCTCAGTCAGATGATAGCACTGTGCAAAAGGTGCTTCATTGCATACAATCCCTAGCCGAAGTCTGTCGAGACGACAAGCATGCATATTTGAAAGATGCCTGCCATTTTGTACTGGAGCGCTGTAGTTCCACTGTCGATGCGGAAGAAAAGGCGAATTTATTGTATGTCCCGTTCAAGATCGCATGCTCTGTACAGAGTAAATCTGAACAGCGACTGTTCGTGTTTTCCGCGGAGGGCATTGATCACCTATTGTCCTCGTCACTATTCGATGCCAGTACGCCGTTTGCACCACCATCTGTACCGCACAAGGAAAAGAAACGTGGCTTGTTTGGTGCGAAAGATGCGACGACACCAAATGCGTCCATGCAGCAGTTGGACGGAGAAGGCTCATGTGACGGTACAACGCTTGTTGACGTTATCATTTCAACGCTAGAGCTGCGTACGACAATTCTCCGCGGTGAATATTGTCACACACCCCGTAAGCCCCACGAGCAAGCCATTTTTCACGCCAACTTGAAGTGCCTCGCGACGTTAATGACGGATTCGCGCTTCGATGTGCATGGTAGAAAATTGCAGCGTTGCTTTCAAATCGCTCTAGTTTGCCTGACCGAGTTGCAACCTTCGGATTTGAATAGTGAGAGTGAATCCGCTAAAATCCTCACCGGGGTAATTTCAGTTTCCTTATCGCTAGCCTACCCTGCAAGCGACGGGGGAGAAAGCTATGCTAACGGCGGTCTTGTTAATTCGGACGCCGTAAAGAATGCACCACCAGCGATGAAGCATGCTATGGACTGCCTATTTCTCCTGGAGGTAATTTGTGCTCCCCCCAAGGATCGTCGCCGAGGGGGTACCAAGGACGATTACTTGCAAATGCAGCCGGTGCGGGCCATTAAACTCCACCTTTTGCGGCACTTTCTCGTGGAGGCGGACGATCGCTTTTGTAATTGGGCACAGTTTCTGCAATATTTTGCAAAATACACGACCCCATTTATTTTGGCGATGTTGGGGAAAAAGGACGCACACTGCTATTCACAGAGCCTGCGTGTTCTGCACGCGATTATTGTCCACCGGAGCGAATTACTAAAATCGAAGGTGAGTTATTTTATCCTCGGCGTTTTACTCCCATTGTTGGAATTTGATCATGTCACAGTGGAGAAAAAGGAGGCTATCCTATCCTTTTTGCAGCAGCTTTCTGACAATCCGCAGGTCGTGGCGCAGTGGTTCGTTAATTTTGATTGCCGTATTCGGTACCCCTGCCTCGTGGAGAACCTAGTCATGCGCCTGGGCAAGCTAAAAATATTGCGGAGTGATCCGTCGTCTGGGAAATTGCTGACTCAGAGGCTTTACGGGGTCTTCTGCTCCCTGTCCCACTCGATGCGCACACTGCTGGAGCATGAAGACGATGGGTCGGAGCCAGGTACCCCTGGCTCACCAGTTGCGCACCGTTTGCCGGCGGATATCTATTCTAGCTCTACCATGCTCAAGCTCATTGCGCAAAAGCAAAAGTACAAGGAGGCTATTTCATTGTTTAATGACGCACGGAAATACAGGGAGGCGATCGAGCTGGCCTCAACAATTACGGGTCTCATGGACAACACATCGCCGTACGCCATTGCCGGGTTTCTGATGACGTGTGAGGATTTAAATCCAGCGGAGGTTGGCAACTACCTCGGACGAAATGATCCCGCGACGCGAGAGGTCCTCAAAGCTTTCGTCGATTTGCATGATTTTGGTGGTATCACCGTGGATGAGGCTGTGCGCTTGCTCCTTGGCAGCTTTCGTATTTCGGGAGAAGCCGAGACGGTGGACCGTACCATGGATATTTTTGCGGAGTCCTACTGCCAGCAAAATCCAGGCTCTCTCTCCCAGGCCGCAGTTGTGGTGCTTGCATTTTCTGTCGTTATGCTCAACACAGACGCGCACTCGCCGCGGGTGAAGGACAAGATGTCGTTGGAGCAGTACACGAAAAATCTGCGTGGCACAAACGACTCGGGTGATTTCCCGGCTAGCACGCTGAGCAATATTTACAGGCGTGTCACGGCGCGCGAAATTAAACCGTGGAGGCCGTTCCCCACGTTCAAGCTCGTCGCCGGCGCCGCTGAGTCCGGCGCTTCCGCAGACGTTGTAATGTACGATACCGCCGTGGAGTTCATTTCGAGGGATGTCCAGGGGGAGCGCTTCGTGGTGTCTGTGGGCACCCCCGCCGTCGCTGGGGCAATGCTAGATAACACGTGGACAACATTTCTTCCCGCGTTTTCCTTTCCTTTGGAGGAGACCGACAACAAGGAGCTCATTGACACCTGTCTCGACGGGGTGTCCAACTGCGTAGCGGTGGCAGCCAAGTCCGGGCGACAGTCCGAGTTAAAGGCATTCCTATCCGCCCTCCTCACCTTCACCCACTTGACTAACCTCCGGACGATGAAGCATAAAAACGTGCGCGCGGTGTCCTTGCTCATTGACACAGCCTTCCAGTATCCCAACGACCTTGGGGAGGGCTGGGAGGAGGTACTGCGGTGTATCTCGTACATTGGGAAAATCGCCCCCGTGGAGCTGCTGGCGGACAAGCACGGCACCGACGGTATTGTCCAGAGCCGCCAGGAATCGTCAGATACCCACACCAGCGGGGAACTTGGGGAGTCCCGCACAGATGGCCCGCGCGCTGGTGGAGGCGGTTTGGCACGCACGTCCTCCCGGCAGCGGGTTGACTGCATGGATGCCGAGGCGATCGAGTCTGTCGGGAAAGAAAACGCATCGGTTCTTTTTCCGCACATCTCACGGGAGACTATCGATCCCATTTTCCTGGAGAGCGAAAAGAACATGCGGGGTGCCAGCCTTGAAACGATGGTGAGGTGCCTGTGCAAAATTTCTTCGGAGGCCTTCGCCGCCCACCCGCCAAGCTTGTTCATGTTCCGCTACCTTGTGGATGTGTTGGAGGTTAACTACTGCCGCCCCGTCGACGTCTGGCGGAAGCTGTGGACTCTCGCCACTGAGGAGATCCTGCGCATCATATTGAGCAGCACAAGCCAATCGCAAGCGGTGTACGCGTTCCGGGTTTTTCGAAAACTTGCGCTGTGCCAATTGAGCGACCCTGACCTTGACGAGGATGAGGGGCATGTCGTTGGGCTGCTAGAGACGTTTCAAACGGTTGCAGAGACAGCAAAGTTCGATCTTCTTACGGCTGCTGTCGTCTCCACCTTGGCGCAGCTCTTGCGCTCCCAGCCGCACTGCCTCCTCCTCGGCAGTTCTGTCATTATTGACACGCTCATGTCCAGTTTCACCCGTGTTCCCTCCCTCCGCACTTCCATCGCGGTGATCATGCACCAGATATCGACTTACGGCTTCTTGGACATCAGCAACAAGAGCGAGAGCGTGACGAAAGTGTACCTCGCCTGGGGAAGCATCGCCAAGGCGGACAGCTCCCTGGAAAAGTACGCCCTCGCGCACATTCGCCTTCTCATTTCTTCCCTCTTTCATTGCGGGAACCGGAGGAGGCTGGCGCGTGCGCACGCGCTGCTGGACATGCCACTCGACGAAGACGCAGCACCACCACCATCCGGCGAGGTTGCGCCGAGCCTCGCGATGCTCAAGCGGTCCGTGCGTTACCTTGACGAGTCCGAGCACGCCACACCGCCGCCCTTCTCTCTTTGCGTGCTGGGCTTCAACGAGCTCATGTCGCTGGCTGCGGCCTTCCAATGCCGCCAGACCCTAGCGGAGGGCGCCGTCGATGTATTGCTCGACGCGACCAACGCGCTGCGCATTCGTGCCCAGCTGTCGCATGGGGGACCCTCACGTGACTCACTCCGTGGGGACAACGCTGAAATTGGCGGTGGGGAGGATGCGTCGTCGCAGACCCACCCGTTCTCGCTTGCGCAGTGGCGGCAGCTGTACGCACAGTGCGCGCTGAGCCTTGTTGACGTCTACGTCGGCGCGTGCGTCCAGCCAGAGGTGCTGGCGGCCACCAAGCCGAAGACCAACCCAGTCGATCCCACCGCGGCTCGTCGCGCTGCGCGCCGGGCGTCCGCCGCTGGTGTCGTCCAGCGTAACGCAGAGGAGGTGTCGGCGATGGCCCTGGCCCTGTTGGAGAAGCACGTGTCGCTGCTGGTGCGGCAGGAGCTGACGATTCGCGAGGAGGTGGAGCAGGCGGAGGAGCACGCCGCTGCCGCTGCGGCGTCGGCCACTTCCATGGAGGCTGCCAGTGGGGCCGTTGGTGGTGACGAGAGCGAGAATGTCAGCCTACAGGTGATTGAGCGGTCGGTGGAGGTGGCGGCAGGCGTTGGGGGCGACGGTGGGAGCACCGACATGGCCATGTCCCCTGCCAGCGTCGCAAGCGCCCCATTGGGAACCGTCGATCGGCTGCTTCTGGGGACCACCGAGGGTGACGACAACACCAGCCCTGTCAACTCGGTGCACGAGGAACCGCTGGAGGCTTCACGGCCTGATACGTCGGGACAGGAAGACGCAGCTGCGATGGTTGCCAGCGTTCTCGATGAGGCCCGTCGGGACGAGGTGGAGGAGGTCAACTTGTATCTCATCGAGTGCCTGCTGACGCGGCTGTGCCCGTGCGAAAAGGAGAAGATCCGCGACCTGGGCTTTCTGGCGCTACGCAAACTCATCTCCTCCCGGCTAGAGTGCGCGCTGACGACCGCCGACCGCGACGACATGACGGAGTTGGCCAACAAGCTGATCGCCGCGCTGCAATCCTTCTTCCAGGAGCACGTCGTGGAGCGCTGCCTTCGCCCGCCGCATATTTCGCTCTCTGGCGTCCTTGGCATGGACGGTGCCGCGGAGCCACCACCAGAGGCAGGCCAGGCAACGGCCACTACACCGTCGGTGCAGGCCAACGGCGAACACAATGAGCCTGCTCTGCCAACCGAGGCTGTACTGCGAGCGTGCATCGGCTACGTGGACCTGATCGGCATGGTGATCCAGCAGGAGGTGCTTACTCAGGACGGCGACGGATTCGACCCGGTGTACGAGGGTCTTGTCTCGGAGCTGGCGGCCGCGCGCATCCTGAAGGATTTCCGCGCCGTGTACGTGGACACCTCGCAGGTGCTCTCGGCGGAGTACTTTGCCAAACTGCGCGATAAGGACGGCGCGGCACGTGCGGCGGGAGAACGGGTGCTGGCGATGCTCGTCACCCTCGAGTGCACCATCAGCAACGTCTTCATCGAGATGGAGGTGAGCCGGGAGGTGACCGCGGAGAGCCAGTTCGGCAGCCCCGGTATGAGCGTGGTGCGGTCACCCCTCCCTCGGGAGTCGTCGGGGATAGCCACCGCAGGGGGCTCAAGCGTCTTTGTGGATGGCCCCTGCTCCCCGTTGATGACCTCGGCGACGAAGAAGCCTGTTGAGCTGCAGGTCGAGAAGTTTCGCAACTTTGTGCTGACGGCCTTCCTCCAGGCCAGCGAGGCCGCAAAGCAGTACCAGTCATCTGCCTCGCACCACAACTGTCCATCGGCAATGAACGCGTCGATGGCCAACCAGCAGCAGCTGCTTGCCACACGCACCGTCGTGCGGTCGTTCTTGGAGTCGCTGCAACGTGCCCCGGATCGGCTGGTGCGCCGGCTTATGCCAAAGTACCGGACAGAGCTGTGCGAGCTGGTGAAGAGCTGTGACGAAGAGATTGCCCCAATCCTCGGCGATATTCTCCTGCGGTACCTTTCCGGCGTGTAACTGGGAGGCTTTAGGGGGGGGGGGGTGGAGGACGCAAGGCCCGAGTGTTGTCCGGGCAGTGCAGTGGGGAGAGCTGTCTGGCGCTTTGCTCTCTACATTTGTGCACGAACATTCGAAGTACCGTTCTCGCTTCATGCAGCTACGCGCGCATTCCTTCTTACACCACCTCCTTTTCTTCCCATTCTTCCAGTTGTTGATTTGCGTTTCTCCCTGTGATGCTTCTTTCCGACTTTTCTTTTGCCTGCTATTTTCCCTCAGACCATGCCGTTGTAAGGGCTTGCTACATATTTGCCTTTTTAAAGCATTTGTTCCCTCCCTCATCCCTAACGTACGACAGTGCTCTTTCACAACCCCTGTTTGGTTGCTTCTCTTCCTTGATTATATTCTTTTTTTTAATGTTAACTTTTGTGTTCCTTTTTTATTCGCTTTTTGCTATTTTTCTTACTCGGTTATTGATTGAGTAAATGTTCTTGTAATGAGGAGAGGATACATTCCCTCTGTTGTGTACTCCTTTTGTGTTACTGCCATCACCCGGTTACACGCATCTGTCCTTTTCTCTCTTTTGAAGAAAATATGTTAAAATATCTATATATGAACTACACACTCTCTCTCGATCTTGTTCTCTTCGTTTCGTTGCGTACTACTGTCAATCTTCCTCTCTGTACTTGAGGGCCCAATTGTTGTCAGCGTGTGCCTCTGTTTTTGCGTTTGCACCACCGTCTCCGTCCTCCCTACTGTAGGCCTTTTATGGAGCGTTTGCTGTCCGGCCGATTCACCGTCTTCTTGCTGTACCCCCACCCCCCTTCTTCGCATTACAGTTCCCCCCGCACACACCACGCACACGCAAGAAAATACACGCACACACACACACAGACTGGAAGTCATTGAGACGAGGGCCTCTCACCTAGGCGGTATGCGTTGCGGCCATGTATGAATGCCACTGCTAATCCCGCAAGCTAAACTGTCGAAGGGAGCATCTCGTCGTTATGATTCTGTATGTATATATATACACCGAAGGAGTGGGCATGTCCCTAAACGTCGTTGACGGAAACGCAAAAGGGACAGCACATTGATGAGTGCGCACTCTCTACTCTTTCCACACTTTCGCACTTCTTGTCCTTTCACTCTTTCTTATCCACTTCCATCGGGCGCACTCTATTGGCAAACGCATTGATGACATTGCCACGTCCGGACAAAAGCACGCACCTGGGATTTGTTGAATTCCCATTCTTTTGATACAGTCTAGTTGTTAACCACTCTAATCGCACATTCCATTTCTTCCCACTGCTTTGCCAGTACGGAAAAAAAAGGAGACAAGGACTCGTCTGTCCAGACATTGCTATTATTATTTTTTCCGTGCTTTTATCCTTCATTGTTGTGGCCACAGTGCTCGTTTCCTTTTATCAATAATCAGCACCGGCGTTGTCGTCGGTATACATTGACCAGTGAAGACTTCTCAGCAGGCGTTCTCTTCCTTTCACGCACGCACCCCGGTTTGTGTGCCAGGTTAGCTGCGTCCTTCACGATCAAAGTGGGAAAAAATAAAAAAAAACGATAGAAGATAGTACATCATTATAGAAAAGAGCACACATAGACTATTCGTACATAGATTATACTTGACACCTGTGCTTACCCACGCACACAGAAGCATACGAGTATACCCTTCCCCATCCTGGGTCGTCCTTAAAACACGTGCAGCGCAAGCGTTCTTCAACTGCTTTGCCTACAGTTCCACACACACATACACACACACACACACACCAGAAGTTAAAGCGGTTGACGGAAAAAGCCGTAACACACCGTAACAGCAGCACCGTTCAGCAAAGATGGCTCTGGCAGAGGATTGTGCGGATGTCAACGCCGTTGACTTCTCCTATCCCTTTCTCCGCGGCATCGATGCGGCCAACCCCCCCTCGTCCATCACGATCCCGCAAAAGTACCTCGACGCGATGGGGAACATGGAGCGGCAGTACTGGGAGCTGAAGGCCGACCGTTACAATGTGATGATCTTCTTCAAGAAGGGCAAGTTCTACGAACTGTACGACTACGACGCCGTAATCGCGAACAAGGAGTTTGGCCTTAAGATGGTGTTCGACACCACCAACCGCGGCAAGATGCGGCTGGCTGGCGTGCCGGAGCAGTCCCTCAGTGAGTGGGCGCGGCTCTTTGTCTTCCGCGGGTACAAGGTGGGCAGGGTGGAGCAGATGGTGCGCACGGAGGAGAACAGCCCGGGTGCGGCCAAGGCGAAGATTGTCCCCCGCGAGCTGGTGGAGGTGCTCACCCCTGGCACGCTCTCAGACGCGGCGATGCTGTCTGACCACAACGAGGTCTTCCTCGTCGCCTTCGCGCCGCAGCCGGAGTCGCAGGTGGTCGATGCCTTCGCTGTGGACCTGTCCCGCCACGTCGTCTACTGGTGCCCGTGCGGCGACGCAGCCGCGGTGGCGCGGTACCGGCAGCGCCACGGCAACGAGGAGCACCCGCTGGTGTGCAAGCTCGAGGAGACGGAGGCGGCGGGCACCACCACATCCGCTGCATCATCGACGACGGGGTCGTGGGTGGAGGGGGCGATGCGCTCCGTGACGGCGCTGCTGCAGCAGCTGCACCCACGCGAGGTGGTGGTGCCAAGTGTCGGCACCACCACCACCGACAAGGCACAGGTCAAGTCGCTTGAGCTGCTCACGAAGTGGATCCAGTCCGACGGGGTTGCTGTGGAGGCGGTGCCAGTGCAGCCGGAGAAGAAGACCGCCGGCACTGACGGCGGTGACTGGCCAACGGCGAAGGAAACGGTGACGCAGTACCTGCGCTCACTGAAGCTTGAGCACGCGCTGCCCCTCCTCGACGACGCTGCCGTTTACCAGGCGCACCTTACCAGCACCAACGCCGCCGCCGACGCGGCATCGCCACCTCGTGGCATGGCCGCCGCTGCTCGCCCAAACGCGGGCAGGGTGGGCGGCTTGCTGGCGTGGGAGCGGCGGTTTGCTGCGGGGCTGGTCCTCGACTCGGCGACGGTGAGCAACCTCGAGCTGGTGAGCAACCTCCTCGATGGAACGGCCAGCCAGTCCCTCCACCAGTGCCTCAACCGCTGCGTCACCAACGGCGGGAAGCGGCTCTTCCGGGCTTGGCTGCTGCGCCCCTCCGCGTCGGCGCGGGTGATCCGGCGCCGGCAGGAGTGCGTTCGCTTCATGCTGGACCACCACCTCCTCGGCAACAGCGAGCTGTGGTCGTCGAGGGAGTCTGGCGGGGCCGCGAGCAGCAGCGTGGCGTCCACGCCGCGGGCGAGCGGGGTTGGGCCCCTCTCTCCCGACCCCTCCTCACCCTCCACGCTCGAGAGCACACCCGGCCCGGCGTCGGCGTCGCAGCAGTCGTTTGGGTCTGGCCAGAAGCGCCCGAGGGAGCCGAGCGGCAGCGCCCACTTCCACGCCCGCTTCGCCAACATGCTCGCCGTCGACTTTGAGCGCAGCCTGTCGCGCCTCGCGGAGATCAAGACGGACCTGGCGCACCAGACCATCTCCTACGTGGACCCGCTCGTCCGGTACCGCAAGAACCTCGACATCATCCTCAGCACCGTTCAGGCTTTCAGCGAGATGGTGGACTGGGCGACGCAGTTCCACGCCATGTGCCGGCGGCAGCTCCTCGCGGCCACCTCGCAGGGGTCAGCAGCAGGGACGCGAGGCAGCGCCGGAAGCCAAACCAGCGCGGCCGGCGGAGAGGGGGCGCTGCCGCTGCTCCTAGCGGAGCTGCTGCACGACATTGAGGCGGCCGCCGAGTCCGTGACAGCGATGGAGCGGCTTTTTGACCGCCGCGTTGCCGCGGAGACGGGGCGCCTGACACCGGCGCCGGGCACCAGCGCCGAGTATGACCAGGCGGCTGGCACGTTGGCGGCGCTGGAGGAGAAGCTCGATGCGTACCGTGCGAAGGCCCAAGTGGAAGTTTTTGGAGGTGCCACCACCACTTTTGTTGATCTGGGCAAGGATCTGTTTCTCCTCGAGGTGGCCGCGGCCTACGCGCCGCGCATGACGCCGGCCGGCATGGTGGAACGCGCGCGCAGCGGCAAGAGCGTGAAGTACTCCGTCGATGCCCTGTGCGACCTCGTCGACGCCCACAAGGAGGCCACGGCGGCGAAGGCGACAGCCCTACTGAACGTGCTCCAGAGCGTCGCGGCGAAGGTGTGCGAGCAGAGCCCGCGGCTCTTCGCTGCGACGGGGGCGCTGTCGTACCTGGACTGCCTCCTCAACCTCGCCAGCCTGCCTGGCCGGTACGCCAACATGTGCTTCCCCGACGTGGTCGGCGACGACGACGGCGCCGACACGGGCGCGGAGGTGCCACTGTTCCACGACGAGACGGCGGCGGCCGCGACGGAGGAGGGGTCCCCGGACCGCGCCTTTCTCGCGGCGAAGGACCTTGTGCATCCGCTGCTCACGGCGACGCAGGGCAGCGGGGGCGGCGGGGCAGCGGTGCCCAACAGCGTCACCCTCAGCGATAGCCAGGGCCGTCTGCTGCTGCTCACCGGCCCCAATATGGCCGGTAAGAGCACCGTGATGCGGACTGTAGCAGTGGGCCTGCTGATGGCGCAGCTCGGCGGCCCGGTGCTGGGCTCCTCCATGCGCTTTTCCCCCGTCGACCGCATCTACACCCGCATCGGGGCGAGGGACGCGACACAGAAGGGGCAGAGTACGCTGTTCGTGGAGCTCAACGAGGCGGCGGAGATCCTGCGCAGCGCGACGGGGCGCAGCCTCTGCCTCATTGACGAACTCGGCCGCGGCACGTCGACGCACGACGGGCTCGCCATCGCCCACGCTACACTGCAGGCGCTGCGGGACGCCCCGGCGCCGCCGCTGACAATCTTCTCCACGCACTACCACTCCCTCGCACAGGAGCAGATGCGCAGGCAGCGCGAGGGCGGCGACGGCGGGGCGGCCGTGGTGCAGCTGGGGTACATGGACTTTGCCCTGCTGGCCGCCCCCAGCCACTCCTCCCGCGGCGATGCCGAGACGGGGGCGGGGACGGAGGCGCAGGGTGGCGGCGCGCGCGCCCCGCCGGTGCCGGAGATTACGTTCCTCTACTCGTTGGTGCCCGGCGTCTGCGACCGCAGCTATGGCGTGGAGGTGGCGCTGATGGCCGGCGTTAGCCCCGCCCTGGTGGAGCTTGCAAGGGACAAGTCCAGGGAGCTGGCCATGCTGACAGCACTGCACGAGGACACCACCACCGTTCGCGCCTTCCTGCAGGCGCCACCGTCGTCGTAGGTCGTCGTACCGGTGACCGCTCGATATAAACCTTCTCATACACACACACGTACATATATTTCTCTATATAAGCATAGATCCACCCGCGTCTGCATTCCGCAAGATGGAGAGAAGGGGGTGAAGCTCTCCGTCACCGCCCACCCGCAGACCCACGCATTGCACGGTTGTGCTTGCATGCCGTCGGGGGGGGGGGGGGGGTCTTTGACTCGGTTCACTCATCTTTTTTTGTTTTAACACACTGTGGTCAATTTGTCCCACTTAAAAGGAAAACAAAAGGAACATGAAAAACGAAAAAAAAGACGAGCGGTGCACACGTAGATAACAAAGATAAATGTATACATGGAAGAGATTACATCTTCTAATCAAATGGTAGATCGTGTAAGTGGCAAAAAGGTCTTCCTCTCCGCGTTGGTGGGTGTCATGACTGACAATGCGTTGTTGACCTTGTTTGCGTGGCTGTTCACATTCCTCGTAACACACGTACACGTGACCACAATGGAAAAAAATACTAATGCTATCATCGTATCCTTTCTCTCCCACCGCTGCTCCTCTATTTACTCGGTTTTCCATTACTTAATGGCACACATGCATGCACACAGCTTTCTTTTTTTCCTAAATCCGCGCCAATTCCACACTGGAACTCCCTAAAAGCAACACCAGGATCCCCCTTTTTTAAATTAGGTATAATAACAAACGCGAAATTGAGCATCGCAACTTTTTAAAACCCCCCCTTTCCACCACACGACACACATCCCCGCGACAATGAAGCACATTCTGACTCTGGGTTTCAAGTCGGGCGCCGAGTTTAACACGTACTTGACGTTCGTGCTGCTCGGCATGTCCATCATGATGGTGCCGTCCGCCATCACGTCCGCCCCTGGTTTCATCACGGAGTACTACCGGTACGCCACTGGTGTCCCCGATGCGGAGTGCGAGAAGCCGTACTTTTGGAACAACGCCAACACCTTCTACAATGCTGGTACGTACGTCATGCAGGTGATCATGGAGATCTTCTGCATCACCCCGACCATGCGCCGCGTGCCCCTGAAGGTGCGTCTGTACATTGGTCTCATCATTCCGTTCCTTGAGATGATCCTCTTCATCATCGTGCCGTCGATTAAGGTGCCCACGCAGAACGGTGCGGTCGCCGTGCTGATGGTTGTGTCCATCATGGGTGGCTTCTCCAAGGCCTTCGTCGACTCGACCACGAACGCCCTCGTCGGTCCCTTCCCCACCAAGTTCATGAACGGCGAGCAGTGGGGTCTGACTGTGGTGTCCCTCTTCATGTCCGTCATCCAGTGCATCCTGAAGGCCTCCATGGGCAACTCCTTCAACGACGTCATGAACCAGGCCCGCATCTACTTTGGCATCGGTATCGGTATCCAGGTGATCTCCCTCATTGAGATGATCATCATGCCCCGCAACTCGTTCGCCCAGAAGTACGTTGCCGAGTTCCGCGTGAAGAGCGGCGAGTTTGGTGGCGGCGAGGAGGAGATGAACCAGTCCGTGGACGACAGCAACGTTGTGGAGCCGTTTAGCGATACCGCGGAGGGCCGCATTGCCGAGGATGGCGAGGGCAACGTCGGCGACGGCATGGCCCACGTGAAGGACCTGACTGAGGAATCGGATGAGGTGCGCGCCGTGGAGTACGCCAGCGACGAGCGCCGCAATGCGGCGGTGCTCACGGCTGTCGGCGATGCGGATAAGATGGTCGATCTCGATCAGCGCGGCAACCTCACCTCCAGTGACCAGATGCTCCGCGCGTCTGTCTGGACGATCATCAAGCGCGTGTGGCCGATGATGTTCTGCGCCTTCTTCGTCTTCTTCACCTCCCTCTTCCTCTTCCCTGGCCTCTTCTTCCGCATTGACCACGCCGACCCGTGGTTCGGCACGATCATTGTGCTGCTCTTCAATGTTGGCGACTTCGTCTCCCGCCTTGTCCTCATGGTCCGCCGGCTGCGCCCGGGCCCGATGTTTGTCATCGCCGGTACCTTCTCCCGTCTCCTCATCATCCCCCTGCTGGTCCTCTGCGTTCGCCACATCATCACCGGCCACTGGATGCCGTACATCCTCATCACCGTCCTCGGTTTCACCAACGGCTACTTTGGCACCATGTCCTGCATCCACTGCCCCCGTACCCCGTCCCTCCACCTCGCTGGTGAGCGCTCCCTCGCTGGTATGCTCGCCGGTGTCTCCCTCATGTTCGGTCTGTGCGCCGGCTCGAACTTTGCCCTGCTCCTTAACCTTACGATCTAAGAAGACGACGAGGAAGAAATACAACAACGACAGATGTCACAAAACCGTCTTGTATGGTTTCTTTCGTTTTTGTTTTTTTCCTACCTTATCATTTTCCGGTCTTCCATCTCGTTCATTCGCCTTGTTTTCCTATACCTAAAAAGGGAACCCCCTCCTCCCACACACACACGCGTACAGAACTCCTCCCCCCCTCTGCCTAAAGAAAGAAAGAAAATACACCTCGGGGAACTGTGCCGGGTTGGTTGTGCTGTTGCGTCTACACCCGTGACCTATTGTCCTAGGTGGACCTTGTCAGCATACCTCTGCTCTGTTGAGCTCCGGCTGCCCTTCCCCCCACCCCTCCCTCTCTTCTCTTTACTCCATGTTTTGTTTTCTTCCTTTCTTCGCTCTTTTCTGTGGGATACACCATATATAATACGTCCCTACATATAATTAAAAAAAATCCTTCCTGCCCGTGTTGACTAAGCGCCATAACTTTTTTTTCCATTTTTTCTCTATTCCCAAGCTTCCTTCCCCCCATTTTTTTTCACGTTGAAACTCTGTGATTTCTCATTTTTCATTTTTTCGCTCCCCTCTGCTTCCGCGTCCTGTCTTCTTTTCACCACTGTGAGCAGAAACAGGCGCGGTGGATAATAACTAATCCAACCACTGTTGATCAACGGAGGGGGAGACGAACTGGGACACGTGATATTGGGAGCAAGCAAGCCTTCCTGACCCCCCCCCCATCAAGACACACCCGTCGTGCACGAGAGACCGAGAGAACAGAAGGGATCCGAAAGGAGGATATGTACAAGGGAGAAAAGAAGGGAAAACAGAGCGAAAAAA
>AUXJ01003526.1:0-10304 GCA_000482205.1 Herpetomonas muscarum
CAATTTCATATCTTGTTCTCCCGAGCGCGGAAGTGACTGTCTTTCCCTCCCCGTAGCCGTCGCCTCCAAAACCACGAAGACGGACGGCGCCAGCTGCGGGTTGGGACGCAGCGTCATATCCTCGGCTCATATCAGCCAACGAAAAGTACTTACTACTCGCGTGACAAAGAGAAGGTGTGTTGGTGTTATTGAGAGTGGAGGGTCGGTGATCAACCGCATGTGTTGGCTCTGCCGCACCCAGTGTGCGCGGAGAGACGAGCGCTCTGTGGGTGTTCAGTCTGATAGGGGGAGGGGCGCATCTCGCCCCTGCCTCCCCAGCACTGTAGCCTTGCACACGTGATTGACAGTGCGCTCATGGCAAGCCATGCGAACGTGAGGAGGCGAAGGACGCACCACCCAGCATGTATGGCAACTACTTTCTCAGTCTCTTTCCTCCCCTTATACCCTTACCTTCCGTAGGTTTCCGACGGTGCCCGGCGGGTGCTGGTTGCCCTTCCTCCCCCCCCACTCCCCTCCCCCTACTGTACCCTTGCCATCACCCGCTTCTCAGCACGGACGCCCGTTCACGTGCGCGCGGCATGCAAAACAATACATGAGTTTCGTCTCCCCCCCCCCCTTGCTCCTTCTTGGGAGCGGCCCGTCGGGCCGGCGACGCGCCCTCTGCAGTGCGCGTTGTACAATGTACCGTCCCTCACCGAGTGCTGTGCGGGTGCCCCCCTCCCCCTCTCCTGATACGATGACCGGCCCACACGCACCCCCACTCGCACGCGCGAGGGCTGCCTGGTGCCCTGCGCCGCTGTGCGTGCGCGCTGCTGCTCCCTCTCCACCGACCTCCCTCTCCGCTCCCTGTACCTCTTTCTCTCTCTCTGCTGCGTCCACTCCCGCCTATAGCTACCACTAACGCGATTCTCTCAGCCTAACGCCGTCATTATTTACTGTCCATTTCACCCAAAACACACACAGACACAGACACGAGCACTAATTCTTCTTCACTTGCCGCTCCGCGCACAGCATCCATCCTTGGTGTAGTCGCACTTTTGTCACCTCCTCCCTTCCCTCCACTATCGCAACGTCAATGTCTGGGAAAAATGACGCGAGTCACGCGAGCGGTGCCGCTGGTTCGCACGCGAGCGACACGGATGCCGGGGCGGCGCACCCATCGAGGCCGCGCGATGAAGATGCCGGTGCCGCCTTTGCCGGTGCGCGTGGGCACCAGGGGGCGAGGGAAGAGGCTGCACCTGCAGAGCAGACGGCTGAGATCACTCTGCGGGAGGCGCTGCAGCGCGTGCGCAGGGACTTGCAGGACCTTCAGCAGCAGCACCTCCAGCTTTTCCGCTCCGTGACGCTGAGCGACACTGATGCGGAGACCGCTGTGACGGACCTCCTGGAGGCGTACGATTTGATCGCAACGACGGCAGAGGATCTCTCTGACAAGTACTGCCCTCGCGAGGCTGAGCCCGCTGACAGGGAAAGTGAGACGCCTGCGGAGCAGCCGGAGGAGCCGTCGCCGCCGCCAGCTGGTGGCTACGTATTCACCAGTTCAACGGGGCTCTCAGTGGACCTGGCTGCGCTGGTCAATAACGTCGGGGAGCCGTACGCGCGGTCGACGCAGTATCAGATGGAGCGCCTGCTGAAGCGCTTTGATTTGCACTGCGCAAAGAATAACCTCGAGATGACGGTGGGCAGCATCCCTGATTTCGTTGCCAAGCAGAAAAAAGTGTCGGAGTCGTCGAAGAAGACATATACGTCGAACCTGAATGCCACGGTGCCCCACTTGAAGAGAAAGTGACCAGTACGTGCCCGTAGAAAGCCACACCATCGCAAACACACATGTTTTACCTGGGTGGAATCACCCAGTGACATCCGTGGACCTTAACACTGTCAGAGAGCGTAGGGGCCCACTCCTTGTTTCCCCTGCGCATCGTTGAGCACCCCCACCCCCTTCCCGGTGTTTAATACAGAAAAACATAAAATGAGAACGGTGCGAATATGCGGACCTTTTTATATACACTCTGTCCGGTATCGCCCACAACAACAACAAAAAACAAAAAATATGTTCTTTTCTCCTTTCTTTCTCCTTTCTTTTCACCTCCAATTTGTCGCTTATCGCAAGCGCATTTTTTCTTGTTTCTTTTCTCCATGTGAACCCCCCTCTCCGTAGCGTGGAGGCACCTTGCCAGGGCATTCCCTGGAGCTCTTTCTCTTCACTTCTCCCCTTACCCCCCCCCCCCTCCCCCAGAACAAGACACCTACAAATATATATATATATATATATATTGTTATACGGGTATACTCTAATACAATGGGAAAACAAATGGGAAAACCTTCCCACAGCGGGAATTAATTGTTTTACAAAGTGTGGCCTACGGCGGTACACAACTGTTCTTCTTTTTTTATTGAATTTCATGTCTTGTTCTCCCGAGCACGGAACTGCCTATCTTCCCCTCCCCGTAGCGGTCGCCGCCAAAACCACGAAGACGGACGGCACCAGCTGTGAGTTTGGGACGCAGCGTCGTATCCTCGGCTCATACCAGTGAACGAAAAGTACTTACTACTTGCGTGACAAAGAGAAGGTGTGTGTGGGTGTTATTGAGAGTGGAGGGTCGGTGATCAACCGCATGTGTTGGCCCTGCCGCACCCAGTGTGCGCGGAGAGACGAGCGCTCTGTGGGTACTCGGTGTTTGAAATGAACAAATGTACCATTTTTCTCCCTCGCTCTCTCCTTCTGTCTGTATGTTTTTTTTTCTGGTAGGACGTTAAGCTAAGACACTCGTATCAGCAACAATTGAGGAGTTTTTGAAGAACATAGAATATCTTTGCACTCACGTAAGCTGCCCCATCGCACGGTGCGTCTCGGTTTGCTTTCTTTGCCTTTTATTACCCCCTTTTTTACATCCACGGAAGGCTTTCCACCACTTGATCAAGAATCGCCATGAACCCCTACTACGTTGACCTGTACGGCGCAGCCGCTGCGGACGCGCAGTCCTCTGACTCTGAAGACGCCGGTGCCGCTTTTGCCGGGTCGCATGTGCAGAAGGGTGGGGAGAAAAAGCCGGTGCCGGCAGTGCAAACAACTGAACTCGCTCTACGGGAGGCGCTGCAGCGCGTGAAGAGCGACTTGGAGGCCGTTCAGCAGCAGCACATTGCTTTCGTCCGCTCCGTCGGGCCGAACGACGCTGCTGTGGAAGTGGCGGCAGAAAACCTCGCCGCCGCGTACCGTCTGATCACGCAGACAGTCGCGCACATGTCCGCTCATAACGGTCGCTGCGAGGCACCGGCCAAGGGCCCAGCAAGTGCGCCGAGTTCGGGGAAGCTGGTGGAGTCTGCGACGCCATCAGGCGACGGCCCCGTATTCACCACCGCCGGGGGGCGCCAGGTGGACTCGTCGGCGCTGCGGAAAGCCAATGGCGAGCCGTACGCGGAGTCGACGCTGAAGCAGCGCGCCCGCCTGCTGCAGCGGTTTGAGGACTTTTGCAAAGCCAAGGGGCTGGAGGTGACGACCAGCAACATTGAGGCCTTTCTTGGTTCTCTGGACGTGAAGGAGTCGACGGTGAAGACGTACAGGACGAGCCTTAAGGCTGTCCTTACCAAGTAGCGGTGGCACTGAACTACGGGTGCATGTGACGCATATTAAACATACTCTTTCTCCCTGACATCCACGCACATACATATATTGTGAGGAGACGTTCGTTTTCTTTTTTACCAATATGCCATTTTTCCACACGGTTGTTGGGGCGCCGTTTCCTGATGCTGTGTACCCCTATGAAAAAAGGTAGAAGGTGTGTGAGTGGGGTGATGAGTGCCGCGTGGGCTAGGACACATGAGGACACTGCTCCATTCCCTACGGCTCCCTCGGGCAAAAGCGCGTCTCGGGGGCTCTGCAGCTCGTGTGCCCTGTCGTACGCTGTCCTCCCGCCTTACTTACACGGATCCCCCCATCGAGCTGGTTTTTATTATCATTGCGCATGCAAAAGAGAGATTATTCTCACACCACGTACAGGTGCTTGATCTCTCATATTTTGTGTATTTCTCTTTTGTTTGTTAATGGGGTAAGCAAAGTTGTGAATGAGGACGGAAGGAGAGAGGTGCTTTTGCTGTTGGTCAGCCACCGACGAACACTTGCACGGGGGAGGTGCAGTGTTGTTTTATCATTATTTAGAAAAGAATGTTTTGGTTCGTGCATGAAGCGTTTTTCTCCTTTTGTTCTTTCGTGCGTTGGTGCGCTCATGGACCGGTGTCACACCTAATCGCTCGGCCCCCATGATTTCCTTTTCCCACTCTTTCATTATTCAATATTCCCTACCTAGGTTGGGATTTTGCTTTTCTCTTAAAAAAAATTCTATTCCCCCATTTGTGCTACTGGGGCCTGAAAAAGAAAGGTGCTGCATCACGCGTCCGTTTAACTACCACAAAATGCGATGACTGGAAAAAACAACAACAACACTCTGGAAATGGTGGGCGTCGTCTCATTGGGTATAGCTGTGGTGTAACAATGTTGCAGCTGCTGGTCGGGGGGCGCTCAAGTGAGAGGGACACGTTCGCGGAAGTGTTCAGTAGTTGCGCTTGTGTGCCATTTCCCGCATTGAACGCCCTCATGGGTGTGGTGGTGAAATCCCATACGCTGGGGTGGATCTTTCACCCTTCCAGCCAGTCTCTTTAAGGTAATTGGACTTGCTGTTTGTGTACATTTCCCTATTCACACACACTTACACACACACACACGCAATGTGCAGTGCACCATACTCTATACAAACCATGTCACTTTTCTGTGTCCGTTTTTATTTTCAACACACACACAACTGAAATATAAGCCCGGAAAAAGTAATCTCTCCTGTAGACTTGCTTTTGTAGATTTTGTTATCTCCCCTCCTCCCTCCTTCCCCACCTACCTCACGCTCGCCCTCTCTCTCTCTCTGTCATTCCTTCATAAGACCTTCTTAGGTCTGCTGCCCAGCATGGCGGGAGAGAAGAAGACGCCGCGGCGCCCCGTCGGCGTTGCGCGCCCCCGGAAGAACCGTAACCTGAGTCGGAAGCAAATCTTCGAGGCCCACCGAAAGGCCTGGCTCGTGAAGCAGAAGAAGGTGCAGGAGGAGAAGAATGCGGAGAAACGCGAGAAGGTGGAGCGGATCACCAAGACGCAGAACAAGCGTATCTATAAGAGCTTCGATAAGGTGACGCTCAACGCGGTGCAGGAGGGCCTTGTGTCCGTGATTTGTGAGAGTCTCGGCGAGGAGGTGTCGCCTCTGTCCGTGTTCTTCGCTGCCACGACTGCCGTCACCAAGAGCACCGAGGCCAGCAAGGCGCAGCTGCCGTACCTGTTGTCCATCATCAGTTCCTGCGTTCCCTACCTGTCGCAAGGTTTTTTGCTCCACGAACATAAGAATATATTCGCCCTCTGCGAAGTGGTCATGGCGGAGAACCTGGGAAACAACCTGGCAATGATGAAGAGCCTCAAGCTCGCGCAGCGCGTGCTGCTGTCGTTCCAGATTCCCAGCACCGAGGTTCTCGCTAACTACGAGAAGCTGCTGAAGCCGAAGAACTACACCAATGTCGAGGCGATGAATGTCTTCCTCAGCACCTACCGGAAGCTGCTGGAAAACTGTGCGCTGTGCACGGAGTTCGCCGACCCATCCGCCCCCTTCATTGACGGGAAGAAGAAGGTGGACCCCGCGACGGTCGCCGAGGACGCCGCCGGGAGCACGGCGCCGAGCACCGTCAAGGAGCGCGGCATCTACCGCCTGAACGCGCTGCAGCAGTTCTTCCTCAAGGCGCTTCCGGGGTTCCTTGACATGTGTGTCGCGATGCTGAACGATTACCCTCCCCGTGGCATGGTCGACACCATCATCCACCAGATCCGCTTTCTCTTCCGTCGCTGCTTCTCGCCATACATCTGCGAAAGCCGCGAGGGGCGGCAGGCCATTGACAACATCCTCTCCGGCCAGCTGCTGTCTCTGCTGCGCCCGGTGTTCAAGGACTACTGGGGTGCTGCGATGGAGCTGCTCGAGACGCTGTTCACACAGCTCAGCTACCTCAAGCGGGTGCCCGGTTCCACCCCGTTCCACTGCGTCGCCGACGAGCAGCAGGAGGGGAAGCGGACGGAGGGGGCCGCCGCGGCCGCGGTGACGCAGGGCCCGTGCCTCCTCTTTACGGACCGCTTCCCGGCGGTGGTGTTTCTGCTCAAGGTGCTGAACAAGCTCCGCGTGATGGATGACACCCGTCTGAACGGCCGCATCGAGCGGGCAATGGTGGCTGCGGCGAAGGGCATGACGATGCAGGAGTTCACCCAGATCATCCCCTTTGACCCGTGCGTCGCCCACGCGACGGAGCTGCGGGAGGCGGCCGGGGGACCCGAGGACGACGAGTACGACGACGACGACGACGACGACGAGCAGGCTGGCCCCTCCGCGAGGCGCGCGACAAAGACATCGGAGCAGCTGTGGTCGACGAGCTACACACTCGGCGTCATCCGCAAGGCCGCGTCCCACGACTCGCTGCCTTTCTTCATCTCACACTTCTTCCCATTCATCCAGTACGCCTCGCGCTATGGCAGGGAAGCGATGCAGGCCAACCGCCGTGAGGAGTACCACCGGTGGTCGGCGCTGCTGCTGCAGCTGTGGCGCGTCGCCGTTGGGTTCTGCAACTTCCCCCTCGAGGTGGACAATGACAGCTTCCGCGACATGGCCAAGCAGCTTGTCGGACTCCTACACGTCACTCAGTCGACCTCGGCGATGAACACGGCCTTCTTTGTCGACACCGCCGCGACGGCGATCCACGTGCTCTGTGACGGGTACTACCGCCTCTCTCAGATCGAGGACGACGACGACGACGACGACCTCTTGGGTGGTGACGTCAACGGAAGGACTGGCAACGCGAGTCACGCGGCTGCGAGTGGCCGTGTCGCCAGGGGAGGGGATGATGAAAATGACGATGCCGCCTCCGCGGCCGAGTCGAGTGTCTCGTCGTCGTACTCGTCGTCCGACGACGATGATGATCGCGACAACGGCGACGAACAGACGTCGGACAAGGACGACGACATCGCGGGGAGCTACCGCACCCTTTTTGGCCGCCTGCGCGCCGGAAAGAGCACCCGGCGGAAGCACCGGCAGCGCGGCGGGGTCATTGCGGTGCGCGACGCGCTCGAGGATGACGATCTCTACCTGAGCTACACAGACCCCGACTGGAGCCCCCACCGCTACCACTGCATCTCGCAGTGCAAGGCCAAATATGTGTGCACGGCGATCTTCTCCAAGTACAGCGCCAACATCATGCCGCGTCTGTGCAACGTCTACGAGCAGCACGACTCCACGGCGGTGCTGCAGGCCATCACGAGCTTCGCAAAGGTGTGCAACGTTACGGTGATGACAGGCATCCTTGAGAGCATCCTCACCGTCGGCAGCGCCATCGCTGCGGAGCAGGCGGAGGAGTCGGGTGCGACCGTCAGCGGCGGGCGCACCAAGGCGGGTAGCGCCCCCATCGCCTCGAAGCGGCGCGTTGTCCTCGACATTGCCTGCGCTGTGGTGCCGCAGCTCCCCGCCGAGCACGTGCAGACGCTCTTCAGCGACGTGATCGAGCCGGTGCTGATGGACCCCGCGCCGGAGTCGCGTCTGCTGCAGAAGAAGGCCTACAAGCTCCTCTACGCCATGTTCGAGCACCGCGTGAAGGACATTGTCAGCCTTTTCCCGCGCATCTTTGGCCTCCTGTCCGTTGGTCGGCAGCACGTGACGGCGTCTGGCATCAAGATGCGCGTGAAGTGCCTGTCGTGGGCCCTTGACGCGTGCAAGATGTTCTACCCCGACCAGCTGCTCGCGACGATCAAGGCGACCATCGGCGAGGTGGTCATCTTTTCCCGTGAGCAGTCCTCGGAGGTGCGCAAGCTGACGATGGACACGCTGGAGAAGATGCAGCACTACACCACGCAGTCGGCCGGTGCCCCGACCAACTTTTTGCTGCACCTGATCGTGGCGGGGCTGTCGGGCAAGACGGCGATGATGGTGTCTGGCTCGCTCGTGTGCATGGCCAAGATTGTCTACCTGACGCACGAGACGCTCGCCCCCAAGGACCTCGACGCCGCGGTCATAGTGGGATTCCAGCTCATGGGCTCGGCGATGCAGGAGGTGCGCTCGGCCGCCGCCGTTTTTGCGCGGATGATCATCAAGCTGAGCAAGCGTAGTCCCCCTGTCTTCGCGGCCTGTGAGAAGGCGCTGCCAAAGCTGCTGTACGCCATCGCCCTCGTCACGTCGCAGTCCCGGGTTAGCAGCAGCACCCGCATGCAGATGCGCGTGCTGCTCGAGAAGTGCATCACGCGCTTCACCATCGAGGTGATCGACCCGATCTTCCCCCTCGGCTCCAAGAACTTCCTCCGCTACACCCACCGCATGCTGCGCCGCGAGGAGAAGAAGGAGGAGCGGGCCCAGCGGAAGCAGAACCAGAACGAGTTTGACCAGTTCTTCATGTCCTCCGGGAAGGGCGACAACAGCCTCACGATGCGGACTGGCGGCATCGAGGATGCGGCGGGGGCCGGGGATGACCTGCTGGCGGCCGGCGCGCTCTCTGGCTTCGTCGCCCGTCACACGCAGGCGTCCGTGATGTACCCGGGCGTTGGCACGCAGGGGCGGAGCTTCAGCAAGGGTGGCGGCGACAAGGACGACGGCGAGCGCGACGAGTATGACCAGATGCACTTGGAGTTCGCTGACGGCAAGCTGCGCATCCTCACCGTCGATGAGAAGCGCCAGGAGGTGGAGAACTCGCGCCGCCGCGCGATGGCGGATCAGCTCCTCCGCAAGAACCGCGGGTCCTTGCTCACCGGCGACGCCATCAACGAGGGCGCGCTGGCTGGCACGGGTCGCGCGGCGAAGCGCGGCCGCGACGACGAGGAGGACTTTGCGAACGACGAGCTGGTGCTGCGGTACGGCAGCAAGACGTCTGACGACGCCGTTAACAAGGCCACAGCCGCGTACACAACCGGCAACCGCGGCGCTGGTGTTGTGGGGCCCAGCGAGAACCAGATTGCGCGCCTCCGTGACCAGAAGGCCGCCCGCCGCGAGATCAAGCGGCAGCGCGTGGAGGAGGACATTCGCAAGGGCGAGGAGTTCAAGGGCACCGGCTCGGGTGACGTCAAGCGCGGCACAATGGAGCCGTTCGCGTACGTGCCGCTCAACCGCCGCTTCATGAACCGCCGCAACGCGCGGCAGGCCCTCCACCGCTTCCAGGTCATCGACAACAAGCTGCTTAAGGGCGACAAGGCCAAGCAGGCTGCCGACAAGAACTAAGCGCGTATGTGTCAGTTGACAATGGCAATGAGACATGTGGAAAGGTTATTAGTGTCGTTCGTTATGGTGGTGTCCGCTTGTTCCTCCTGGGGATTCTGTTGCTCGTTTTGTTTTCGGTTTCCTGTCGTCTTCTGTTTATGCGGAGATGGCATCATTTCGCCTGCGTCTAGCATGACAAGTGATGACTACCAGGGTCGAATAACGACGGATTAAAGAAGGGAATTAAGATGCGTAAAGTGCTGAGCTTGGTCACATTTTTTTTTTGCAATGTTTCAGCATTTCGTTCCTATCCTACCATCGTTCGCGCTCCCTTTTTTGTTCGTCGTTTCATGATACCAGCTGTGGTATTGCTTCCTTTCCTTTTTACTTTAATTTCTGTTTTGTATTTGTGTTTTCCCTAACTACTAACTACTACCCCGGCTAATTACGCTTTCTTTCTGTGTGCGTTCTTTTACTGATTTGATTTTTTTTAGTGCCCGTATGTCCCGTCTTCCCTATTGTCCTAGACAACATATTATACAAATATATATATATATATATATATGTTTGTTGCTCTGGCGAGATCCACTTGCTCCTTCGACGTGTTTCCTCGTTGTGGTTGATGGCACCATGGTTGAGTGAGTTCAATCCGACGTGGCCTCCGTGGAGGTGGGACGACGCCTCCCGCAGCGCGTCAAGGAGAGGGGGGTATGTGCGAGAGCAGGACTTATACAATGATTGGCACTTCTAAAGAAATATATAAATAAACTGAGCACACCCTCACCAACAAAAAAATAACAGCAAAAAACATCAGTTTTCTGCAACGTGATATAACGAGAATATATGGCAGCATAAGGATTGCGTGGAAGGGCGAGGGACAGAAGGGAAAAAAAGGTGTTCACTCTGCAAAATTGGGATTACTTCAGCAAAGGAGAGGAATACACATCTTTTTTTTCGGTCGCTGTGCCTGGAGCAGCCAGTAGTGCTTCTCATATGAGAAAACGGAGACGGAGTTACCACTGTGGGTACGTCCGACGGCAGTTCAGTGGTGCAAAT
>AUXJ01003553.1:0-12255 GCA_000482205.1 Herpetomonas muscarum
AGTGGGACACACCACCGCACACCAAAGAGGAAGTGCGAGAGCACCGGCAGCAGCCACAGCAACGGAGAGAGCGGTTAGGTAGGGATTAAAAGATCCCTCCCTTTCCTTCCTTCCCTTTTTCCTTTTTTTTATTGCGTGTGTACTCTAACTGTGTGAGCGCAGGCACACGCACCACGGCCTTCGTGTGGATAAATCCCTTTCTTGTGATTCCGTTTTTGTTTTGTTTTCCTTTTTGCGTCCTAAGTGCGCTGTAATAAATATAATTAAATATATATAAATATATATGGGAGCACAGTCGAGCAGAGTGTTCCGGTTGTGGATGACGTGTTTAGGTAAAAGGGCGGGGTAGAGAGAGAGAGATAGATTCACATTTATATATATATATATACATACATACATTTGTTGTGTGTGTTTGGTGATTGGTGTGAGTTTCTTTTTTTGGTTTCCTGCCTGCGACTGCTGTGGGTAGCACAATGCGGCCCCCCCCCCTCCAGCAGTCTTGCGGAGGTGTGTGTGTGTGCATATTCATCCATGCGTGTGCGCAGTTATAGGTGTTGGGTATGTGGAAAGGAAAGAAAGCAAAAGAGAGAGAGAGAGAGATACCAAAAAAATATAATAAAATAGTAATGAGAGGAACATCCACCGCACCATGTACCATGTGCAAAAGTACGGAGGGGGGGGGGGGGAGGGATAGATAGCAGGGAGTAAGATATTGGGAAAAGTAATGGAAAAGCAAAAAAATAATAATGAATATGTGTGTCTCTCTGTGTGTGTGTGTGTTGATGCCAATCGAGGAGGGGAGGAGGGGAGGGAGTGATCGCTCTCCATCACCACCACCTCTCTCCTCCCCTCCCCTCTTCACGGCGAAGCGGGGCCGATGGCCTCCTGGAGGAGTGCGGCGGGGTCGACCGCCTGCATCTCGCACTTCAGCTGTGCTGCAGCCATCCACATCGCCTCCCGCTGCAGCGCCCGCACCGTCGCACCCACCACCGCCGCCGCTGCGGGGGCCGATTTCCCCTCCTCGGCGAGGCGGCTGAGGTGCGCCTGCACGCCGGCGAGAACGGCCGTGTCGCCCGGCGCGAGCGGCACGCGGCCGGCGCGGGCCGCTGCCGTCGAGGGGCGGACGCCGGCCCACCGCATCGGCAGCGGCGGTGTACCCGCGACGGCGAGGAGGATGCGCATGCCGTGCGGGTCGCCGTCGACGAGGCCGACGAGCGGCACCGCCGGCCACGCGCGGTGGAGGCGGCGGAGAAAGTGCCGGGCGGCGACGCACGGATACCCGCGGGTGCACAGAAAGAGCACGCGGCGCTGCGCCGCCTCCTGCAGCCCCGCCAGCGCCTGCAGGAGGCGGCGCAGCGTGCACTCCTTCTCGACAAAGACAACCACACCACCGCTCTCATCGCCGGCATCCCACTCAAAATCGCCGCACGAGAGGGCGGCGTCGCCGGCGAGGAGGAGGCCCGTGTGGCCGCGCGGGCCGACAGCCACGCGCCGCCCGCCGGCGCGGAACGTCAGCGGGCCCACGAGAATGCTGCGGGGGGCGGCGACGATGCCGAGCTCCTCGCGGGTTGGCGGCGGGGGGAGGGGGGCCGCCGCCGCCTTCGCCGCCGCCGCCCACGCGCCCCGCCCGGGGCGGAGCGCGACGTTAGCGGCCCACGACGGCGTGCCCCCGCCGTCGTGGGCCGCTAACGCGTGCTGCAGCATGCGGCCGAGGATGACGATGCCGCTGTGGACGGCGCGCTGCCCCTGCGGCGCGAAGAGGGGCGGGTTGGTGTAGTAGAGGTCCCGCTCCGTCGACGTGATGCCGCGGGTCGCGACGGTGTGCTGGAGAATGCTGTAGACGCGCGCGAGGAGGCGGAGGTCGACGCGGCCGCCCGGCGCGGCGTCAAGGGCCGCCAGCAGCGACAGCACCAGCGCCTCCACAGCCGGCGCGAGGGACGACGCCCACAACATTGTTGTTCTCTCGTTTCCCCCCTCCCCCTTCGTCACCTTTGTTGCCGCAGGAGAAATCGGGAGAGTGCAAGAACGTCTCCACAACAGAGAGAGGGGAATGTGTTCTTGTTGTGTGCAGATAGGTGGAATGGTTGAGCGTCTGTGTGTCTGTGTGTATATGCATCTAGTTTTCGTGTATGTGCTCTTTTTTGTCTAATGTCACTTATAGCGACAGCGATGGAGAAGGGGGTGGGGAAGAGGGAAGAGGGAAAAGGGAAGAGGGGGAAGAGAGGATAGAGAGGAGGATGATGGAGCCCACAGCCACATCCAAAGCACACAGTGAGATGGAGGGGGAGATGTGGGGACGACCTGAACGCGCAGTTTTCACATCTGAGGGTTCAGAATGGTACCCAATTTCTGATATATATATATATAACGCTCGCGAGCGTGCATGCCCCTACAATAACTTTCCCCACACCGCGTGGTGGTCGGGGGCCCAAAGTAGAGTGCCGCCAGAGTGCTGCCGCGACACATGCCCTCGTGCGCAGCTCCAGGAGTTAGCATTTATTTCTTCTTCCTCTTCTTCTTCTTTGCGTACAGGATGTGTGTGTGGGAGAGAGAGAGAGTGTGTGCGTTCCAGATGGGGGGAACGTGATGAGTGACAGTGGGGCATAAACATAGAAAAAGAAAAGGAAACAAAAGGAAACAAAAAATGGTGAAGCGACATGACGTAATTTGTGTGTGTGTGTGTGTGTGTGTGAAGGGGTGCACCGTCGTGCGTGTGAATAAATATATAAATATATATAAATATATAAATATAAATATATAAATGTGTGTGGGTGGGTATAACCGCAGTTAGTTTTTTTTGGACAGTGCCCTTATTACATATTGTACGTTATACGCGCACAGAGGGAGGGTGCGCACAAAACACCAAAGAATCCAAAAAAACCCCAAAAAACAAAAACTAAGTTTGTGTGTACTGAACAGAGGGGGAGGGGAGGGAGAGGAAGAGAGAGAGAGAGAGAACATCGAAAGAGAGGGAGACGAGAAGAAGCGGATTGTTACAAAAGTGACCAGTGCGTAGCGCTCCCTTTCTTTTAAAAAAAATCAATTCTTCCATGAGGTGCGTGTGCAGATCAAGCTGGTCAGCACGTCGAGTCTTTTCATTTATATATATATATATATATAAATGTGTTTAGAGCCGCCTGTATAAGGCGAGGTGCAAAAGGGCGTTACATAAGTTTAATACAATGTGCGGTGAAGAAAAAGGGGGTAAAAAAAAGAGAGAGACACTACAGAAGGAAAAAAAAACAAAGAAACAAAACCATTCCAAGAAATCAGATGAAAATCAACTTCCCCAAAAACACACGTATAATATATATCCACGACAATCGCCAAAAAAAAGAAAGAAAGGAAAAAAAACAAAGCAAAACAAAACAACAGCAACAACAACAACCATAAATACACACACACAGACGCACTCTCGCGTTCCTGTTGCATTTTTCCCCTTCTTGTTTGAGTTATGGTGCCTTTTTAATGCTGCTGCTGCTACATGGCCTGGTAGGTGGCGATCGCCCTCGCAAACTCGTCGTAGTGCATGCGCCCGCCGCGGGCCTCCGCGGTGGCGAAGAGGGCCTTCACCTGGTGGCTGGGCAGCGGCATGCCGAACGTCTCGAGGCTCGCAAAGTCGTTCTTGAAGTTCTGCGCGTCGATCGACGGGGCGGGGGCCGCCTCGTGGCCGCCGCCGTTCGCGTTTGCGTCCGCGTCCGCCTCCATCGCGGCGTAATGGTCCCACAGCTGCCGCACCTCCGCCGGCGTCCGCGCGTACAGAATCGAGCCGTGCGCCGTCGCGGCCTGCAGGCGCTGCCGCGGCTTCATCGACGACGCGGCGGCCGCAGCCTTCTGGCGGCGCTCCTCGGCAGCCGCAGCCGCAGCCGCGGCGGCCGGGTCTTCCTCCGCTTCCGCCTCCGCCTCCGCCTCGGCGTCGGCAGCATCTACGCAGGCGTCAAGGACAGCGCCGGTGCCGGCCTCTGCAGGCGCCGCGGGGGCGGCACCCGTCGCGGGCCGCTGCGCGCCGCGTGCGCTATTAGCCGCGGCGGCCGGCGGCGGCATTGGGCGGCGCGGCGGGGCCGGCTGGGGGTGGATGTGGAGGCTGCACTCGCTGGCGTCGAGCACCTTTGGCACGTCGTCGCCGCCCTTGTCTTGCGCGGCGGCGAAGCGGATAATGTCGGCGGTGTCGCAGCCGCGGCCGAGGAGGTTGAAGAGGCGCAGGAGCGCGCCGTCGTGGCGGACGAGAGGGTTCTCGCCCCACTCGATCAGCAGCGCCGGGTCCGCGCCGGCGGCGGCCAGCGACCGCGCGAGGGCGTCGGGGATGCCGTCGACGGCGGAGCCGAAGAGGGCGGCCCGCTCGGCGTACGCCTGCAGCGCGCCGGCGCTCACCCGCACGCCGCTGCTCCACGGCGTCGGCGGCGGAATCTGCAGCTCCGCGGCGCGGCGGTGCAGCACGCCGCGGAAGGACGACGCGGCGGCCTCCGCCGGGTCCTCAGCGCCGATGACGCCCTCGAGGAAGTCCGCCCACGACAGCTCGCGCTCGTCCCACGCGACGGTGAGGAGGTGCAGCGTCGTCGCCGGCGCCTCCATCGCCGTGCCGGTGATCTCCTCCCGCAGCAGCGCGTAGCGGACGTTGGCGACAAAATAGTCCTTCGGCCCCGCCACCGTCTCCACCCCGGACACCTGCCAGAAGGACAGGTGCGCGTTCACGCGCAGCACCGGCGCGTCCTCGCACCGCTGCGCCAGCTCCGCCGCGGAGACGCGCAGCATCCCCATCGCCTCCGCCGCGCTGAGGACCGAACCGGCCTTGAGCGCCGCCTCCCACGAGGCGCCGCCAAAGGCAGCGGCGAAGGCGTCGCGGAAGTCGTCGCCCTCAAACTCGGGGCTGAGCTGCACCGTCTCCGTCAGGTCGCGGTTGACGCCGTAGAAGGACTCGGAGAAGTATACCTGGTCGACGAGGCGGCCAATGAAGCTGGGGTTGTCGCGGCGCGCGATTTCGCCCAGGATGCGGATGCCGCTGCCCTTGAGCGTGTTTCGGAGAAGCAGCGCCGCCTCGGGGCTGCCGGCGACGGCGGGACTCACAGTCAGCACCGCCGCGTTGCGGTGCAGCACCGCCTCCTCGTCCGCCGCCACGTCGTCGCCGTCGTCGCCGTCGGTGTCGTCGCCATCGTTGTCGTCGGCCGCCGCTGCGGGAGGCGCGACGAGCGGCGGGCTCGTGAGGGAGGACTGCGCCGCCTCCACCTCGGGCACGTCTGCCCGCGGCACCGCACGGGACTTTTCAATCTGCTTCACATTGTCCGACACGGCGGCGAGGAGGTTGGCGATCTGCGTGCTGTCGTAGCCGGCGAGGTGCTCGAAGACGCCGGCGGTGATGCCGCAGGCGACAATGTCGGGGTTCGACAGCCACGCCGTGATGAGGCCGCGATGGACGCCGCGGCGGAGCAGCAGGTCGCCGAACGCGTCGCGCTCGAGCTGCGGGCGGACGATGCGCAGGCGCTCCGCCATGGCGTGCCACGGGCCGGAGCTGACGTGGACGCCGTTCTGGATGCGGTCCGGCATCGTGCGGAGGCCAAACTTCCGCCAGTGCACCAGCAGCCGCCCGCGGATCGTCTTGGGGCCGGCGTGGACGGGGTCGTCGGCGCCGACCACCTCCGCGGCGAAGCGGCCCCACGACATCTCCGACTCTGGCCACGACACGGTGTACCAGTGCAGCAGCGCGCTCGGCGACTCGAGGCTCTGCTTCAGCGCGGGGAAGAAGCCGTTCACGACGTAGAAGTTGTGGCCGTCGAGGAGCGTGACCTCGAGGTCGTGCCGCACCTGCAGGCGGCAGCGGCTAACGCGCCAGCACACATACAGCTGCTGCGGCGTCGCGTTGTTGCCCATCTTCTCGAGCGCGTCGTAGGCGTTGAAGACGAGGCCGCTGTACACCATGTCGGGCCACTTCTTCCCAAAGGTCTCCTCCACACGCGCCTGCTCCACCTCCGTCAGGCAAATCTCCGCCGGCTGCCGCACGGCGTAGGCGGCTGTCGCGGGGTGCAGGCTCCGCAGCACCTTCTTCCCCTCGAAGGAGGCGCCGGTTATGTCCCCCTCCTCGTCGATGCGCACGCCCTTGGCGGCGAGCACGCGCTCGATGCACTGGGCGAAGCGCCGGCCGAGGGCGTGCGGCTTCACCAGCAGCAGCGCCGTGTTGCGCACCGCCGAGGCGTCCGCCGCGTCGCCGGAGCGGTCCTGCTGGTACCTGTAGTTCACCTCGAGGGAGGTGAGCAGGCGCAGCGTCAGCTCCGTGCCCTGGCCGTCCAGCACGTCGAAGAGGCGCACCGGCGGGTCGCTGTTGCAGCAGCCGGGCCGCATGAAGGGGCCGGGGACGGTTTTGCCCACCGCGAAGGACTGATTCTCCTCCTTCGGGTCGGCCATCGCCCACTGCAGAATGTACGGGGAGACGCGCGAGTCGGCCAGCGCGTGGCGGCCAAAGGGGTCCTTTGAGAAGCCGAGGCCCGACGGCATCCACAGCTGCCGGTCCCGCATCGCCGCGAGGGCGCCGCGCGAGACGTAGACGGCGCCGAGGAACGAGTGCGGCGCGGCGCGGAAGCCGAGCTGCTGCCACGCGTCGCGGAAGGCGGCGTTGACGCTACCGAACGGGGCGTCCTCGATGCGCGGGTCGCCAATGACGCGGCGGAGAAACGCGTCGTAGGAGAGCTTCCCCTCGTCCCAGCTGACGAGGAGGAAGCGCTTCGGGTGGCGGGAGGCGTAGAAGTTGCGCTGCTCCTGCAGCACAAAGCCGTTCACGACAAAGATGTCCTCGGACGGGACCTTGCCCACGAACGCCTCGTTGTCGAGGCGCACGACGGGGTCGCAGTGGTTCCAGATGGTGTCCACCTGCTTCGGGGAGAGATCAAAGGCCTCGGCCAGCGTCGCCGCGTTGCGCAGCCCGGCGGCGTCGAAGGTGTCGCCAAAGGTCGTCTCGAGCGTCGCGCGGTACGGCGTGACCGCCAGCAGATCGTCCGCCGTGTCGTGCGTCGCGAACCGCATCAGGCGGGCGTACTGGCGGTCAAAAACGCGCCGCTCCTCCGCCGCCTCCGCGCTCAGGGCGCCGGTGTGGACGATGGAGACGCCGTGGCTGTCGAAGATGTCCCGCAGCACCGCCATCATCAGCGCTGTCCCAGAGTTCACGGCGGCCTCGCTGTTGCTGCTGCCGCGCGTGCCGGCGACGGCGAAGGACGGGGGGAGCGCTACAATAGCATACGCCGTCGGCGCCGCTGCTGCTGCTGCTGCGGTGGGCGCGTTGCTGCTGCTGTCGGTCGACGACTCGCCGTCAGCAATGCCCGCCTCCGGTGCCTCTTGTTCTTCTGCTGCTCCTGCTGCTCCGGCGGCGGAGGATGAGGAAAACTTGACGAGTGAGGAGCCGCTCAGCGTCGAGAGGGGGAGGGCGGGGTAGTTGCTGGCGGTGTGCCGGATCTGCCGGGCCACGACGGCCGCGCGCAGCTCCGTCTCGGTCGGGACCGCCACGGTGCCGGTCGGGTCGTCCTTGGGCAGCGGCAGCGGCCGCGGCGTCGTGATGACCGCGCCGACGGCGGGGAGGAGGGTGACGGTCGTCGAGGACTGCCACGCGAGCAGCTGGCGGACGAGCGTCTCCGGGTCGTTCGGCAGCAGCGCGAAGGCGTCGGCGATCGCCTCGATCGGCGTGCCAACGTCCCCGTGCATGTACACGGGCGGGTTCTCGAGGATGGTGTTGAGGAAGGCGAAGTCAACGCCCTGCTGGATGAGGAGGCGGCCAAAGGCGTCCTCCTCGGGGAGGATGTTCCACCACCGGCAGCGGTCCGCCACCGCCTCCAGCGGCGACTGCGACGTCTGGACACCGCTGTCGATGCTGTCCGTCGGGGCGAGAAGGCCGTAGCGCTCCCAGTTGGCGTGGAGGTGGTGCCGGAGCGAGCCCTCCGCGGCGGCGGCCGGGTCGCTGGCGCCGATGACCTTTGTCTGGAACGTCGCCCAGTCCATCACGGCTGGGTCCCACGAGACGCTGAACCACATGGTGCGGTACGCCGCGCCGTAGAGGCGGGCCTGCATGTACGAGTAGAAGCCGTTCATGATGTAGACCCCCTCCGTCTCGAGGAAGCCGACGTACAGGTCCGGGGAGAGACACACCTTGCGCGCCGTCGTGTCCCACCACTGGATCACCGTCGTCTCGCCGAAGCGGTCCACCGCCTCGCGGGCGTTGATGACCGTCGACAGCTCCACCGCCGTCTCCCAGCGGATGCCGAAGAAGTCGAGGAATGTCTTCTTCTGCGCCGCGGTGATGGGCACCGCAGCGGCGGCGCGCGTCCACGAGTTGCGGTACAGCGGCGTCGTCGGGCCGTCGGCCAGCGCGCGCTCCTGCGCCTCGTCGATAGACAACTCGCCCTGGCTCCGCACGTGCACATTGTGCTCCGCGAGCAGCGCCGGCACGTCGGCGGCGATGTTCGGCCGCGAGCAGCGCGGCTGCAGCCAAATGAAGCCGTAGTGCTGCCGCGACGCGCTGCGGACGCTGTCGGAGACGGTCTTGAGCCGGCGCACGCACTCGCTCGTCTGCTGCGCGACGGTCAGTTCCCGCAGCATCGCGTGCTCCTGCTCGCGGGGCGTCGCCTGGGTGAGGGCGCGGTGGCCGGCAGCGTAGTATGCGAGCATGCCGCTCGGGACGCCCTCCGCGACGAGCCGCTGCGCGACGGGGTCGGCGAGGAAGCGGGCGTCGCGGGTGGCGCTGCCGGCGGTGTGGGGCAGCCACGCGACGCGGTCGGCGATGGCCTCGAGCGGGCCGCTGGAGGCCGACACGCTCACCTGCGCCCTGTGGCACGGCCGCTCGAGCAGGCCCAGCTCCTTCCAGCCCTCGCTGATGCTCCGCTGCAGGCTGCCGGCCGCCGCCTGCGCGAGGTCCTTCGCGCCAATGACGACGGTGCTGAAGTCGTTCCACGTCCAGCGGCTCTCCTCCCACGCAACGTCAAAGTAGTGCGTGCGGGCGCCGGGGCGGGCGTACCGCTCCTCCATATAGGGTAGAAATCCGTTCACGACGTAGCGCTGGTACGCAGGCACGAAGGCGACGTAGCAGTGGCGCGCCAGCCGCACCGGGTCGCAGTCGCTCCACTTCTTCATCAGCGTCGTCGGCGTCACCTCGAGCTCCTGGCAGACGACCGAGGCGCCGGTGATCACCTCGGCGAACTCCTCCCAGTCCTTTGCAAAGGCCGCGGTGAAGGCCTCCTTCGCCGCGTCGCTGACGGCGTTGAAGAGCTTCTCGCCGCCAAGTTCAGCCAGCGCCGCGACCGCGCGCATCTCGGCCGTCCCGAGGAAGCGCGCGGACGTCTCGTTGGCAAAGGCGTCGCCCTCCTCGAGGATGCGGATGCCGCCGCGGGTGAGCACGTCGCGCACGTGCTGCACGCTCTTCACCGTCGCCGCGGGCGGGTGGAGGAAGACCATCGCGCGGTTCACCGCCGCGTCGGCCGCCTTCTCCCGCAGATCCGCCTCCGCCTCGCGCGCCGTCGCGACAACGTCGGAGGTGCAGGCGCCGGCGAGGGCGTCGTAGACCCTCTCGCCGGCCTCCGCGTTGGGGTCCGAGGAGAGGGTGGCGGGGTTGCCGACCCACTGCATCAGCGGCGCCGTCGAGACGCCGCGGGGGCGCAGGCAGTCGCGGTAGAGCGGGTCCTCCTCGAGCGGGACGCCCAGCCACAGGTGCCGGAACGCCGCCGCCTCCGCCGCGCCGCGCGTCACGTGCACGCCGTCGTTGACTGAGTCGGGCGGCCGCGCGAGGCCGAGGTCCTCCCAGTCGCGGCACAGAACGTCAAGAAAGTGGCCGTAGAAGGCGGCGGAGAGGCGCGCGGCGCCCTCCGATTTGCCACTGCTGCGGTCCGCCTCCGACTCGGGCCACGAGACGGCGTAGCAGCGCGTGACGGCGTCAGCCGCCGTGAACGTCTCGCGGAGGTACGGGTAGAAGCCGTTGATGATGAAAAAGGGGTCCGCGGCCGCGACCGTCTCGCTCTCCTTCTCGCTGGGGCGCGGGACGCGGCACACCCACACGCCGCTCTGCAGCTTGAGCCGCTGCTGCTTGGCGACCTCAGTCGACCACAGCTCGAACAGCTCCGCGGCGGTGATGCCGCCAAGAACGTGCGCAGCTGCGGCGGCGTTGATGACGTAGCCATTGGCGATGGCGTCGGCCCAGCGCACCGCAAAGAGGCCGTAGAAGGCGTCCTGCGCCTCCTGCGTCAGGCGGAGGGCGGCGGGGTCGGCCTCGAGCGCGTGGTGCGCCTCGGCCGCGTACTGGCGCTCGACAATCGCGAGCTGCGCGACAAGCGGCCCGGGGACGTCGGCGACGTGGTCGACGGTGAGGTCGTAGGCCTCGCGCTGCCGGCCCAGCACCGCATCCACGAGGCCAAAGACGTTCGCGTGGTGGGCGTGCGGCTTCACGAGAATAACAGCGCTGTCGCGGGGGATCGTGATTGGCGTGGGGGCGGTCGCCGCGGTCGCTGCGTCGGCGTCGTCGGCGTTGCTGTCGTCGGTGACAATGTCGAGGACGCGCAGGGAGCCCGGGCGGAGGGTGTTGCCGCTTTCCACCGCCTGCCGGCGCATTTCCTCGTCCTCGACGTAGAGGCCGCTGACGAGGTGCGCCGCCTGAGAGGAGGAGAGGCCTGCCGTCAGGTCGAAGGCGGAGATGACCTCTTCGTTCTGGAGGAGGACCGGGTTGCGCAGCAGGCGTCGGATGAAGGACCCGGGGATGCCCTCGCGGAGGAGCGCGCGGCCAAAGTCGTCGTCCTCGGGCGTGACGCCCGTCCAGATGCAGCGCGCCGCGAGGGACTCGATCGGCCCGGCGGCCGCCTCCAGTCCGTTCGTGACCACCGCAGCCGCCTCCACCCGCGACGCGCCGGCCCACGCGTCCTTCACCATGCGGATCTCGAGGCTCTCGCTCTCGCTATACAGTGTGCTGCGGAGGTGGGTGAGCGGCACAACGGCGGCGCCGTCGACGGGCGCGGCCGGGGTGTAGTCTCCCATGCGGCCAATGATGTCGGCGGCGAACTGCTCCCAGCTGAAGAGCCCCTCCGGCCACGAGACGGTGAGGCGGCACATCGACTGCGCGTCCTCCCGCGCGGTGCAGGCCTCGTGGACGGCGGGGTAGAAGCCGTTCACGACGTACACATTCTTCTCCCGCGCCAGCCGCATCACGTACAGCCCGCCGAACAGCTTCACCGGCGTGAAGCCGAGGGCGAGGGTCGTGCCCGGGGGGTGGAAGTCGCCGTTGCTCCACCACCGCTGCGCCAGCTCGCGCGGCGTCAGGTCGCCGAGCACCGTCATCGCGTCCTTCGCCGACAGCAGCCGCCCCTCCGCCACGACAGTGTCCCACAGCTCGTTGAAGAAGGAGAAGAAGACGGACTTGATCTCGTCACGGTTGCCGATCAGCCGCGTCAGCGATGTCGAGTCGGCGAAGGCGAAGGCGCGCGTCGTGGCGTAGTAGCGCTCGATCCACTGGTGGCGCCGCGCCTCCTCAGTGCTCACGACGGCGACATCGTCGACGGCGACGCCCACCTCCTCGAAGAAGCGGAGCGTGCGCTCGGCGGAGGCCTTGGTGCACACCTCCGGCCGCAGAAGCACAAACGCCTTGTTCATTATGTGCCTGTGCGTGTGGAGGGGAGCGGATACACCGGACCGTCGTTCTTCAAAAAAAAGGAAGACAGAAAGTGTGTGTGTGTGTGTGTGTTTGCTCCCTCTGGTAGCAGTCTATATACAATGGCTCGGCCGCCACGGGACGGGGGGTGAGCTAAAAACGGGGGAGGGGGGGGTGGGGCGTGTGTGGTCTTCTCGGCTTCCCTGCAAGCGAACGGGTGGGGGTGGGACGAGAAGGACCAAAGAGAATAACTAAAAAGGGGAAGCTAGGGAAAAAAGAAATGTGAATACACACAGCTCAATTTGGCCTTCAATAACGGTGCGTGCACGCGTGCGTGTGTGTGTATGTGTGTGATAATTAAGTGATTGGGGAAGAGAGAGGGGAGACAGTGTGTGATTAAGGAGGAGCGCGTGAGCAGCGGTCTACGCCATCCAAACTGTGCGGCGCTGCCATCCCGCGGCTCTTTGACGACTTCTTTCAACAGCGTAAAGAATCCTCATATATCCCCCATGCGTTCCGCGCACTCCACTAGGTCAGCTGGTTTGCCCTTCCACAGAGTGGCGATCATCCATTTTCTGTTTTTTTTTTTTTTTCAAATTTCTTGTTGTGTGGTGGTGGATCTATCTAAAAAAGGAAAAGGGAATGAGTGAAAT
>AUXJ01003563.1:0-13643 GCA_000482205.1 Herpetomonas muscarum
CGCTGCCAACATTTCAACCATCCGCCATCGGTGCCCATGATTGATCAGCCCCCATGTTGTGCTGTGCCGTTTGTGTGTGTGTGTGTGTGTGTGTGTGTGAGAGAGAGTGTGTATACGTGTTTGAATAATAACAGTCGCTAAGCCAGATGATGGTAGATCATAGGCACGTGACCTACAGGATGTGTTGTCGCTAATCCTTTGTCATCTCAGCAACGCCAGCCGATCCAGGGGGATAAACGCCACGCTTCTTGAATGATTCCAGCGCCTGCTTCATAGCGTCAGGAAGGGCGGAGCAGGCGACAAGAATCTCTGCCACCTTGAGTTGCATCTCTCGGATCGTCGGGCCCTCCTCACGCGGACCGCCGGAAATGTATGACGCGAACGCGGCAGCAAACTCATCACGGAGGCGAGGATTGCCTACAATCGCACGGACGAGCACCCACACGGCCTCCCGGACAGGCTCCTCCAGCGAGGCTCGCAGCTGCCAAGCGTCACGAAGAACGGGCACAACATTGACAGCGGAGGAGTCGAAGTACGGTGACAGCAAGAGGGTCCGCAGAAACCGCAGCGCGGCCAGCTGCGACACGTCCGACCTGCTCTGTAACTGCGAGGATATCCAATCGAGTGGTAGCACGGGAGCAACAACGTTCCAGCCGCTGCGGGTGGTGCTTGTCGATCCAACGAGGTCCAGCACTGCATCTGCTTCATCCTCGCTGTAGCTCGGAAGTCGCTCAGGTGCTAACGCGGCGTGAACCCATTCCGCAGCAAACTGCTTAGCATTCTCCTCACGGTGGAGCAATGCGATGCTACAGAAACGGCATACAAACGACATGTACAGGGCGTCCCCGTTGCCCCCAAGCACATCTGCAACGCGTCCAATCAACAGTGGAGGGGGAGCCTGACGCTGGCAGATCACCCCAGCCACGACGAGGTAATTGGCGAGTAATAGGGGATCCGTGTCAAATGCCTCCGCCGTGGCGGCTAGGATCGCCTCCACTCGAGTTGTGTGTTCCTTCAAAAAGCTGTACACGAGGAAGTTGTCGTCGCTCTCCGCTGCATCGCAGTCAAACAGACGCAACGCCTTCTCAGCGTTCAGCTTGTCATCGACCACGCCCCCAATTTCACCTGCGAGCGGACGGTCAGTATGCAGCAGGCGCATCAGAGCCAAAACTGCTGGGCGAGACTGCGCAGCAATTTCTATTTCTTCCGACGCGAGACTGTCAAAGAGGAAGTGCGGTAGTGTGCGGTCGGCATCGATTGTAAGCAGGGCACTTCCCACTTCTCCATCGACAAGCGCGCCAGTGATGCAGCTACAAACCACCGAGTAGACCGCTGCATTCGCCACCATACGCGACTCAGCCAGCAAATGCTCCAGCACACCACGCTGTTGACCATCTGACCACGCAGCCAGCAACGCCGCTGGTGTGAGTGCAGACTTTAGATTTCTGACAGCGTCACGGGAAACGACGAGGTCATCTGCAGATACCTCGTCAGCCCACAATTTGAGCTGCTGGGGGTCCATTTGACAAATGAAAATATGGACGCGCAGCCGTGCGTGACTCAATGTACGGTCACGTGGAAGACGCCAAACTCGGAGAAAGGGGTGAGGAGGATGGTAACCTCCGACTATAGGCCGCGCAACTACAGCTTCAAACCTTGTAGTTTTACCCCCTGCCAACGGGATGGAGTCGTAAGAATGTATTCCAGGTTTTAGTAGTGCGCCAATCTATGGGGAAGGTGGACAACAGGAAAAAAGAAAGAGTCAACTCACTCGTGAAGCCCGAATCATCGATAGTGGGGGGGGTCTACATCGGACCGTCGCAAACGCTTGACATCACGCTGGCAATTAGGGAATTGCAGTCTGCTTTAGCTTTAGACCGTGTTCTAGTGGCGTCGACGTTTATTTCACATTCGGTGGCACACCTTTCCAGGGACAGACAGGTGTAAAGACGTGTACGTGTACGAAGTGAGTCTTCCCCGTGTGAGAAAAGTCACGTACTTCACCTTTTCATCTCAGTCTTCATACTTGTCCCTTGCGAGGGAAAGAAAGGTGAGGTGATTGCGTACATTTGTAGAGAGGGGCATGCTTCCAGCGGGCAGGGGTGCTGGAGCGCAGTCGCATTGGAGCGAGGCTGGGAAAAAGCAAAGCCGTAGAGATTCAGCAAGGTCGGGTAGAGAGAAAGAGCCAGCAACAGTTGTACACGCAAAGCCGTGTGTGCATCGCTATTCCCTCGGAGAAACAACACGACGTAGCAAGGAGGGAGAAGTGCTGGTAGAGCTTTGCAATTTGCGGCACCGTGCCTGGTGGACCACTTCGCGCAGCCGAAAACATGGTGAGCTGCAATACCATTCCCTCCCGCAGCGCTCGCAAGGGAAACACTGGGTACTAACGGCGAAGCAGCAGTCACACATGCGTGCGGTGCCGTTTTGCCCAATGACCGCTGAGTCACGCTCCGCCTCTAGTGGCTCTGATGAAGCTGCTGCCCTCTCCTTGACAATCTTGGTCGGGTGAGGGGGCGTCGAAGCGGTGGCAGGGCGACCACCCTTGCCTAAGGTCCCACACTCAAGCGTCCTAACACGCGCATCCACTGCCTCAACGTGTCGCGACAGGCGACCGACGTCAAGTTGCACCTGCTGCAAGCTAGCGCGGATCTGCAGGAGTTCTGGACAGCTCTCGGATTCCATCTTTCACTACTGGAGTATTGAGATATATGATGTGCTTTGAGATACAGGTGCCACAACTTCGTGTTTGTACAGCGTGGGAGAGTGAGGCGCCGAGGAAGAAGGCCACAAGAGAGCACAACGAAAGGTATCTCCCTGGATTGAGACACATACAGACACAAATAAAAAAGGGAATCCAGCGATCACGAACAGTAAACGCGTGTTTAAAGTAATAAGAACAGAGAGAACAAAACAACATAGTAAGAGCGACAGTTTGTGTGCGTGGGTGGGTGAGAGCAGAATCTATTTCCCATTGGAAGCGGATCACCAGTGTGCAACGCCCTCGCTAATGTCGGTGATCCTCTACATTCGCATGGGGCGCGTCACATACGAAATACTGCGATGATAAATACTGATGGTGTGGAGCAGAGCAAACGTGCAGCTGCGTGTCCAGTATTTGGTAGGTTGGATATAATATATATAATATTATATATATATAGTATCATTTATTTTTGTAGCGCCATCGGCGGGGAGGTGAAAAGACGGAAAGGATGTGCATTTGTATTTTGTTAAGAAAAAAAACACTGGGAATTAAAAATTGCTGGTGACGTGAGAGGAGAAATGGCGACGGCCGAACTGGGCTGTAGGTAGAGAAGCCGAATGCACGTGTGTATTCTGTCCGCGTGGAGGCATGTGCTTTCAGCTGCGCCTTGAGACGGTGAAGACCGCTAAAGGGCCCTCCAGCAAAAAGAATCACCACGGGAACTCACATTCTCCATGGCCGCCGTGCATTCCCCACACGATGCGTACGGACAGGTACCAGAAGAGCAGAGCTCCTCCGTCAGTTGGCGCGTGGAAGGGCAAGCGAAAAATACGGAGGTGAGACAAGTAAGGGAAAAGAGAACGAAGCAAGGGAAATTACACAGAAAATATGTTTGGGTTGCTCTTCTTCCCGTTTCTCCTCAATTTTGCTGCCTTATCCACACCCCCTTCGCCCATGCCGCTGACCAACCTAAACGTAGGTACACAGGCATCCACACCTGATTGCTGTTCGAGTGCCCGTGGCATCCCTTTGCACCACTTTTCTCTGGTGATGCTCTTTATCAAAAAAGGGGGGTCACAATCCACCGTACCGACGCTAGTACCGCCTCCTACACGCTCCTCTAGATGTAGCCTGGGCAGCGTGGCAGCAAGGACGAGTTATGTGTATCGCCCGGGAGGGGTCAATAGTGACGAGATAGGTGCTGTATGGGAGAAAGTGACCGTGAAAGAGACGGAGGGTGTTTTATTGCTGTAACATTCTCGATACCCAGCAGTCAACCAGCATATTATACAGAGTTTACAATATAGAGAAGAAAAAACGCCTGGCTAATTGGATATGGACTGTCCCCCTCGTCAACACCCGCCGTTCCTTCCGTTCTTCGGCACCATGCGGCCTTCACTCTCTCTCTCTCCCACCACCAGCGCCGTTTGATAGTGCAGTGACTGTCCTATTTTCCCTGGCAGTCGATAGAGCAGAAGAGTTGGTGGAGTTATGCCACAAGAAGAACAAAGGTGGGGGGGGGGGGGGCAGTGTCCGTGACCATCCATGTACAACAACAAATCATAATTTACAGTGGAGGAATATACACTGTACAGGTGTTTAGTTTATAAAAGCAGTGAGACTCTTAAAAAGAACAGTGAACGGGAAGAAGAAAGGAAGGCGGGTCCAGCAAGAACACAAATGAGGAACAATAAATATACCCATGGAATGACACATTTCATATGCGCCAGCACAAAAAGAGGAAAAACTGAGCAAAGCACATGTCCATACAGCTGGAGCTAAAATAGTGTGGCAGAGGGGACTCTTTAAGACACTTGCCACGAAGCTGCACGTGGGTCTGGGTGAAACTGGTGGTGGTGGTTGTAAGCCGTCGGGCGATCATACTTGGGTGAACCGGTGGCAATCCGGCCCATGGGGTCGTAGCCATGCGGTGCGCCGCGGTAAGGCGCCCCTCCACCGCCAGCGTTGTGACTGGCATTGCCTTGGACAAAGCCCCCACCACCACCACCACCACCACCACCGCCACCGCCAGAGCCACTGCCACTGCCACTGCCACTGCCACTGCCACTGGCGCAACCGTTGGCATTCTTCCGGAGGATGCCGTCCATCTTGCCCTCAAGCTTCTTGGCGTACGGGGCGTTCTTGATCAGGTGGAGGAGTGGCCGCATTGTCGCGATGAGTCGCTCAGCCTGAGATGGCGTGCTGATGGAAAGCGCCGTTTGCAGCACGTAATTTCCAAAGTCGTCCTGAATCAGACTGGTCACAATCTCCTGGTTGCACATCGTCTCCACGTACAGCTCCTGGACTGGGGACGACGCACCACGCAAGACCTTCTCCATCACATTAGAACTGAACTTGTTCATGCAGAGGTGAACGAGCTCTGGCAAGAAGGCGATGGCGATGGTGTCGTTGATTTTGCTGTCCTTCGAGTCGAGGACGTACTGCAGGACGTAGTTCCCGAATGGATCTTGGACAATCTGAAGGCAGCACGAGAGGATATGATCGACGAGGGCGACGCGCTGCGAGGGTGAGGCATACTCGAGGCAACGCTGCAGCACGCAGCAGCCCTGCTTGTTCTTCGCGATCGCGACGCAGTCATTCGCAACGGCTTGGTAAATGAACTCCTTGTCGGCACAATCGAAACGCTGCAGCACCTTCTGGATCACATGGTTCCCGTGCGCATCCTTCACCAGACGCACCACGTCCTTGGAGAGCGCCTCGCGTACAATCTCCATTTCCTCGGGGGAGGAGATAGTCTCGATCATCTTTTGTACGCTGAAGGTACCGTGCGGGGTTAGCGCAATCATCGAGATTCGCGGCGCAGCGACGAGGGCGACGTTGTAGCGCACGTCATCTGGCATGATATCAAATAGCTTCTGCACGAGAAAGTTGGCGTATTGGTCCGTCATCAACTCCGCAACGTGGGGAATGATCTCGTTCATGATCACCTGCACAGCCTCCGGATCGCAATTTGTGTCCAGCCACTTTTGCAGGAACCGGCACCCGTGCTGGTCCTTGGCGGTCTCGTACACCTTCCCACGCAAGCTGTCAGCGGTGACATTGGCGAAGGGGTTGCCAAGCGGGCTCGTCTGCTGATACTTGCTGGGAGTGGGGGCGTTCCAATCCATGTACGGCGCCGCCGCCATCATATCCGGAGGGTGGCCCATGTCCTCGTACGACGCCGCCATGTGCATCCGCCGGTTTGTGGTGGGAGTGATCATGTCGTACCGCGGTGACTGTGGGTTGCGACGACCCATCGGAGAAGAGGGCATGCCGTACACGTCGCCACCGCCACCGGGAGCGTGGCGACGGTCGTAGGGCATGCTTGCGCCGCCTTGGTACCTTGCGTATTTGTTAGCACCACCGCCACCACCGTTCATGTGGGGGTGCGCGGTGTGTGCGGCGGGGTACATATCATGCGTAACTATGTCTCGCATAGGGGAGGCGGACTGGGCCTGCACCGGTGGCACCCACTGACTCATTACGTCCATTGGCTCCACACCTGGTGCTGCCAACTCTGCAGGGGCCAGTGGAGATGGAGTGGCGAACACCTGGGAGCTCTTAGTATACTTTCCTGCTCCCCGGCGCTCGTGCGCAGCCTCCTCATCGACAACCTGCAGCAGAATTTCCTCCACATTCGGTTCAACCGCCCTATACTCGTCCTCATGAACAGTCCACGACATGAGTGGCTGCAGCAAAAGGACACAATAAAATATAAAAGATCAGTGGAGAGGAAGGAAGAGAAATGCCGGCTGTCGGGTTCTCAGGACGGAAAAAAATTAAGTAATACACGCACACACAAGAGGTGGGCGGAGGAGGGGGGGGGGGGAGAAGGGTAGAGGGGAACAACAGCAATCACACGAAAACAACTATTATACGAGCAAAACTATCAGCTCCCTTTTATACAAGTGTATAAGCAAGCACACACACACGTAATGATGATAACAGTTTATGAAAAAGAGTAGGAGTGCAAGTAACACAAAGTTGGGATGGGGATATTCATTAGCGTATTGGGAGCATACTGTGCGGGTCATTGAAGCGTGATCACGCACCACAACAAAGGTACCAGATCATCTGCTGCCGGGTCGTTGTTTTCTTTTTTGTTTGGCAAGCGTGTATGTGTATGTATATGCGTGGGCGTGGGTGTGTATTTGTGTAACTGTGGACTGCACCGACGGAGGGGGTGAGTATTGGTGTCATGTGCGTAGTAGCATGCAGCAGCTAAAGCAGTAGGTATAGCAAGACGGGAGAGAAATGAGCAGTCAGGAGGCACTCCTGCCTCCTCTCTGCTGCTGATAATAAATGCTCACCGAGGGTTTTTTTTTCCTTTGGGAGGGGGTGGAGGAAGGGATGGTGTATGGCAGGTTTTTCACCTACACCCTCGTCTATTCCTTCCTGGATTCGCGAGAATCGGAGCTGTTGTTACCATCGTCCGTAGACAAATATTGAGCAGCCTCGTCGATGCTGCCAGAAAGTGCCTCGGTGACTTCCTTGCTCATTTGCGCATCGTTTACCCACTGAGCAACGTCTTCGACGGAGCACCTCATGTCCTGGGCTAGGAGGTGGGATGTTACCTTTTCATCGACGCTACCATATGAGTGTTCGGTCCGGTAACGTAAAAAGTACATATATGTGCATAACGCCGTGATTGTCGTGACAAAGTAGGTGATGGGTTCCATGATGTCCCAACCAAACACCTGAAACTGTAGGTATGCCAAAACCGTCATTTGAGTCCCGCTCAGCATTGCAGTGAGCGCCCAGAATTTTTTTCCGCTTAACAACGGCGCGGTGCAACTTCGCGTCATGATGAGCGGCAGCCTGGCGAGCGGCAGCGGCTAGCTGGCTCTGTTGCTGTCGCAACTCTGGTAACTCCAATGATAATGGAGGTAGGCCTGCCCGGAGGTGTACAGCATTCACAATCTCGGTGGGCTTCATGTGCAGGTGGAAGGCATCGACCTGTACGATACTTCCAGTACGATTGAGCGAGCGGAGAAAGTCCTCAGCCTCACCTGCCGTCATGTGGTACTTGGACGGCGTCCTCTCTGCAGCCATGCACAGCTGAAAAAACAGGTCGCGTGAAATAACACTCTTTTCGACCAACGCCAGAGCACCACGGGCGCACACCTTCTTCTGTAAAAGCAGAGTGCTACTCATCTGACTGACAAGGATTGTGGACTCGCTGTTTTCAGCACTCGATTACGAAGGATGGGGAAACACTACCAAGGGCAAGAACAGTCTACAAATATACAGCCCTCCTGGCACGAACTTGGCAACTCTCTCCTCTCTCTCTATATATATATAAAATATATATTCTAGGAAGGTACCCCACTCAACAAGAACGTTGGGGGCAAAGAGAAAACTGCAGCTTTTTTTTCAGCTAGTAATTCGGAGAAAATAATCAAAAAGGGAAATGTTAGCGGAAGCAGAGTGACGGTAAACCAAATGCGAGAATAAATAGCACCAAGGATTGCCCGGGTAAACCGGAAAACATTACAGCATGGCATGTGTCTAGACAATTGATGAGATATGAAACTCTAAAACAGCCGGGCATTTGTGGATACTCAAAAAGAGGCTGTCGTCGCTGAATCAGGAAGGTGGACAAGGAAAACACGCACGCGGAGTACCGACACAGCAGTGATAATCAAGACAGGCGAAAACAAGGAGGTACAACCTCTATCGTCTTGTTGTAACCTGCAGTTCTCTTGATATATTTCTTTAACGTGTCGGTGCTCCGAATATGCAGTTTGAAACACTACTTGTGCGCGTTCTGCCGTCAGCTGTGCTCCAGGTTATGATGCTGGTGTTTTTCTTCATTGGTGCGAACATGTCGATGTGGGTGCTTCTTCTGTCGTGGCGAAAGGCCAATAATAATTGAAAGGGGGTGGAGCTGAACAGCGAAAGAGAAGGATGTCATGTCCCCAACACGCAACAAATGGTAGCTTGTTTGAGAAATAAAACAAAAAGCTCAGTAATAGTATTCATCGTATCACCGCACGCGCTATAGATTGGCTCAAGCGTCGCACCGCCATTACATGAAACGACTGCTTGACATAGCGAGGAAGTAGATAGATGACTTTCGGGTGGGATCCACAATAGTACAAACTCAAATCTGGTCAAGGTAGTCCTTCAGCTGATCCGTCGTGAGGATCTCAAAGCGACCATCAGACACGCGTCCCACTTGCGTATTCTCCGCGGTCATCTTTCCATCAAAACCCTCCTTCAGTGTCAGAAGGGCAGTGTGGATCGAGTCCTCCAGCTCCATCTCCCCGTCGTAGCGCTTCTCCAGGAACGTCTTCGCATCACCGCCCTCCGCTCCAATAGCCGTCGCCTTCCAGGCCCAAAATGTGCCACTGGGATCAACCTGATACAGGTGAATGCCGTTGGCATCCGCACCAGCAACCAGGAGGGAAACGCCGAAGGGGCGCACACCACCGGACTGAGTAAACTCCTGGTAGAGCGCGCTGATTCTCCGGACAAGCTGACTCACAGGCATCGGCTCGTGATACACCAGGCGATACTGCTGACAAGACTTGCGCGCAGAGTCAATAAGCACACGGCAGTCAGGACCCATGCCACTGTATGTGCAGCCAACGTGGTCATCCAGCACGAACACCTTCTGCACTGCCGCCGGGTCCACGAGGGAGGAGGACGTCTTCTTTTTGGCAGCGATCACGACGCCATTCGTAGCCTTGATTCCGAGAGCGGTGGAACCCTTCCCGGCAGCAGTCGTCGCATACTCAATTTGCACGAGCTTGCCCGACGGGCTGAATGTTGTTAGACCATAGTACGCCTCCGCCATTTTCACCTTGTATCAATGCTTGTTCGAAGAAGCTACTTGATTGGTAAATAAATGTGTGTTTTCTAGTGGGTACTTTCGTTCTCGAAATGGTTGCGTGACTTTACGTAGTAGGTTCCAAGACAGAACTTCCTTCGATGCTTATAAAAAAGCTGTCGACTACAATTCACAGGTTCTTTCTGGGGGCGATGGTTCTGGGAACAAGATTGAGTAAAGGGTATATATACGATAACAGCAACAGACTTGAAACGAATAAAATTGGTAACTAGTGAATCAGTAGGGAGGAGAGCCAACTGTAAAATAGTGGTACAGGGGGTTTTGTGTGTATAGATGTGTATGTGTGGAGCACTGTTCGGGAAAGGCACCATGATGCAAGAGCTCAAAATTTAGGGGTATTCTGATGCGCATCTCACGAAGGAAAAAGCCTCAGAACAGTTTCAGTGCGGTCGTAAATTGTAGATGCTCAATCCACACACACACACACACACACACACATATACATACACACACATTTATATATATTATAAATGTATCAATACAATATACATTTACATATATAAGAACGCATGTATCAGTGCGCCGCATATACCTATAGCGATAGGACATTGCATGTGCCCTTACCACAGGAGAAGATAATCCCGGCACCAGGTCAGCTTTGGTTTCTGCGCGTTGTATGTATTGTTACTTTTTTTTGTTGTGGCCAGTAAACTACACTATCAAACAAAATATAAAGATAGATGTACTCAGAAGAAAAACAACGTACTAGGGGTGTGTTTGTTTTTTTTGTTGGTTTTACTCTTGACTCCCTAGCAACCGGCGAGTTCAGGAGTAAATGCATAAGATTCCCAAGGGGAAAAAAAACAATAGAAAAGAGAACGCAGTGGGAGTCGTTCTAGAGGAACGGCGTGGGATGCTTGGCGTGAAGGTCGTTTCGGGGCGATAGTCATACAAGACTAGGACACGTATGTCTCTGTTGTTTTCAGAGAAGGTGACACAATGATGGCTCTCGAGGTAGAGTTGATCGTAATGGCAAGCCATTCTCTGAGGCGTCTTGTAGCAGCCACACGCTTTGGGGGAAGGATGGAGGTCAGACATCCACTACGTCACACATGCTATAATACCTAAAGGCTGCGTCGGTCCAATTTACGCAACAGGCTTCTTGCCCTTCACAAACATGTCGTGGAGGATGGGGGCGTGCTCACGCCAGTCGGCGCAGTCAGGGTCGTACAGGGGCTCGAAGTCGCGGTCAAGCCAGAACTCGTACGCGCCCTTGCGGTTCGTCTTCACGGGCTTGTAGAGAGGCTCGAACTCCTTCCAGGGCTTCACGCCGTACAGGATGGTGTGGTCGAAGTGGCCGAGAGCGCGCTTCTCCTCCCACTTCTCCAGCCAGGTCTCCTGCATCATGCGCTCGACGTACCAGCGCATCTTCTTGCACATGGAGTGCTCCTCGCCCCAGTTGCCAATGCAGTGGAGCCACTGGTAGTACGCAAGAATGCCATTCTTCTGCTTGTTAATGGTGCCACAGAAGCGGGGATCGTTGAAGTCGGAGAAGTGCGGCACAGCGGGCATGTCCTCCCGCTGGATCTTGTAGTTGCGGTGCTCGGGGTGCGGCATTTTGGAGAAGTTTTTCCGGTTTCTTAGTTAAAATAAGGAATTGCTTTTGGAAAAACGCAGAAAATAGTAATACTATATTATTGGAAATCAAAAATAAAAAACACCATTACAAGAACAAAATGAAAGTAAAACAGAGAGCATTAATTTAGTCAGACGGTAAAGGAACATTATCCGCATCCAATAAAAAATATATCTTCAAAGCATTCACGTGCAGGTCCGAGTTGGCACCTACTGCGTTGACACTGTTCCCTTTTCGGCCCAATCATCACCAGTGATATTGAATTAGGCCTTCACTAACATTCTATCATAGTGTCCTGCAGCGGCTACTATCATGTGCCCAACAGATAGTGCGTGATGATTGTTCCAACCCTGGGCAATGGAGACATCAATGTATCTACAGATGTGGTTATGCACAAATATCGCTGTACGCAACCGTGTGGATACAAAAAACAACTCCTATACATGCACCAATTTATCTGCACTCGTACACCAACTTAATGTATGGCGACCCACACTCGGATACGTCCATAAAAAACAGGTGTGGGCGCATAAAAATATAATTGCGTGCATGTCCCAGGGAAGAAACAGTCGCAGCTATCTGTGCTGTCCGGCTTTTTGCCAAATTTTGTGTTTTATTTTTGTTTGAAATTAGGAGATCAAAATAACATGAAGTAATAGTGGGTCAGTAAAGCACGTTTTTCACAGCAGCTGACTTACTGGCTGGCGACACGGCGGAGCTTGGCGTTGCCGTTGAGCAGACGGACGTCCAGCTCGAGGGCGCGGCGCACGATGGCCTTGCGCTTGCGGGCACCAACAGTGTGGGAGATGACACCCTGGTACTTGCGGTTCTGCATGACCAGCATGTGGAGGTCCTCGACGTTGTTGATGGGGAAGTTCTTGAAGCCAGACGGAGTCAGGTACTTGGTGACGCGGTCGCTACCGTAACCCTTGTTGGGCATGGCCTTCTGGCCCTTGTAGCGGCGGCGGACGCAAGAGTCCTTACCGCGGGGCTTGCGCCAGCTGGACGGAAGACCAGCCCACAGCTCATGGCGGTGGCGGGTGAACTTCTTCGTGCGCTTCTTCACGACCGCCTTCGGGATGACCGGCTTGACCATTTTTAGAGCAGGAATCGTACGACCCTAAAGTTACAATATTTATATATAATATTTTTGTAAAGGTGGAAGCAGTATGTGCGGGGAGTTATTTTTCATGAAGAAATGAGACGTGATGAAAGAGTGAGTGAGAGGGGGTTTGCAAGGGGACATGTCGGACATAATTGTTGATATTCATGCGACGGAAAAAGTAATACGGCAAGAGCGACAAATACCAATGGTGACGTGTCTGGCCATGTTCCCAGAATATTTCGGGTACTGTATTAATTCAAAGTAGCACCTCAATAATGCGTGCATGTTGTCTGTATAGTGGCTATATTGTCCCCCAGTTAGGGTGACTGCTTGCGCCTTTCTTGGTTATAATTATTCATTTTTCAGATGTGATGTTGAGACCTTTAACGCCCGTGTGATCTACTGCTCTCTTCGCCGTCGTCGCTTCGAGTTGGACGACGCGGCGCGTCTTTCCGCTAATTGCCGGGAGACAACAGCTAAAACTGCGGTAAGGTCGATGGACGAAATTATGTGTACCTTCCCTCGCCTCAGATGCACTCTATAGAGAGTAGACATTCCTTCAGCTTCACTTCTCTGTGCGGTGTCACTAGTGAGAATTTCATTGGTCTGGTGATACGAAACGACCCAGCCACGCTCATGCATCCGGCTGGATAATTGATGGAGATGCTTCTGGGAAATCTCGCTGATGTGCTCCTTACAACGCGCACAAATAATAGCACTACCAAATGCCACTGTCACGGGGCCCTCTGCCAGGCAACAATGGCACAGCTGGGGCATCGACAGTACTGTTGGATCAAAGTAAATAGTGTCTAAACGCAAAGGGTATATTACTGTTGTGTGGGCATGGTTTGGTAAGGAAAAGGAGCGGGGGGGGACCAATGAGTAGGCTTTCACAGATATCAGTAGGTGGAATGTACAGTAATGCTGCCTTTCTAACGCAGACCAACGCCTCCATTCACAGCAGTGAATCATTGTCAAGCACCTTTATCAAACACTCGTTGGAGGGGGGGGGGGTCAACGAAGTAAGAAACACACTTGAGAGGGGCATAGTAGTGTGGCAGTCGCCAACGCACTCGCTCAGGCTGTTATTAATCTGGGTAGGTAATCCCTCATTCTTTCTCAGAAGCCGAAAAAGGTAATAATTGTAATTGTTTCGGCAGGTAGTAATAGTCCGGAGGTTGTGAGGGCGAATTTGTTGCAAAGACTCATCTGGCCAGCCATGGTGGCATGTATGAAGTGGGTCAGTTGGCCTTTTGGGGCAGCGTATCTTCTGTCCGTTGTGTTCATCCAGGTCTTCTGCATCAATACTAAATACTTTGCAGCTGGCAAGTGGTTGTGTAGGGAAAGGCACGGTTGGGGGGGGGGGGGGGGGGGGGATGGGGTTAAGTGGTGGGGCAGTCCCGGG
>AUXJ01003576.1:0-14938 GCA_000482205.1 Herpetomonas muscarum
GGGGGCAGGAGGGGCAGCAGCGAAGACGAGAGACGCCAGCGTTGTGAAACAACCGGCGCAGAGAAGGAAGAAGCTGGGACGGTGGAAGAGGGAGAGAAGAAGAAAAAAGGGGGGTACACGAAGCCATCAGGAAGATGAAAAGTAATAGGGGAGAGGAAGAACACGGGTGTGCGGTTGTATAGTGTAGAGGTAGAATCTTGTGATGGCAAACGAAAGAAGAAAGTAAGAAAAACAGGGGCGTGTGAAGCTAGCAAGCATAAAAGTACTAGGGGAATCACTGAAATGTGAAAGGAGAGCATTTTCGACGTCGCATAGAAGAACAAAAGTGATCACGCAACGCCCCAAACGAAATTGTGAGCGTGCGTGGGTAGGGAGGGGGGGATAACAAAATAAAAAAACTGGAGTATGGAAACACAAGAAGCAAACCGAAAACAGAGCACGGTGGCAAAAAGCTTACAGTGAAGAAAAAAGCGAAAGAAAGAAAATATACTTAGAGTGGTGCAGGGAGGGGGATCAACAATCCTAAAGCAACAAATGGTTTCTGTATTCAAAATAGTTATAATAGAGAACGGAAACAAAGGCAACGGCTAGTACTGGAGTGGCCCCTGGTGTTTACGGGCTCGTGTGTTAGAGAGTGCTATATCAAGACGGAATCGCTTGAACGTGCTTTTATATGGCTCTTGTCGTGTGGTGGGGGGGGGGGGGGGGGGAGGGAGAAGGGTGGGGGGAGGGGGACAAACACAGTGTCCCCAGTGGAGCCATCCTTGCGATCGTAGAGTAATAGGGGTTGTACAAACACGCGATCCCGCCAGGTATCACATCATGAAGTGACAAAGTGGTAGAGGGCTGTCGACGACGTTCGATGCAAGAGAAAACAAAAGACGAAAGCACCGCATCGAATAGTAGTGATCCCGCTCGCGGAGAATAAATCAAACACCAGTAAGGGAGAGAGGGGAGATTGTGAAGCAGTGCGCTAGCCGTGTGTCGATCGAGTGTAGGTATATAGTGTGTGTTTTTTTCCGGATAGATGGTGTCTGCTCGTGAAAGTAAAAAAAAAGAAGAGCGAAGAATTGAAACCAAAATAGGATCGGAAACCCTGACCACGTGCGCGTTTTTGTACCGGCTCGTTTTATACACTGTACTTAGCTGGAATAGAATCACCCGTTTTTGTATATATATATTTTTCGTTTTCCCCATTGTTGAACTACTGATGGGCACACATGTATATAGCTATGTAGATCAATACATCCGTGCGTGTGTGTGTGTGTGTGTGTGCTTCTTTCCCTGCACATCGTTCTCAGTGGTCGTCCCCAAAGATCAGCATGGTACCTCGTCGTTCACACCCCATGACACGTGTTTTTGTTTAACTGTTGGCAAAAAAAAATGTTGTGTGGGTGGTTAGTTTCTTTATGTGGGTGTCGGCCGTGGCCATGAATCGATTAGTGACGTTCCGCCTCGCCCCTCCCTTTCCATCCCCCTTCTTCCGCTGTTGGGCACAGCAGCACGCACCGGTGAGAGGAGGAGGAAGAAAGGAAGGGGAAAGGTGTGGCGGAGAGGAGGGAGGCGCAACACAATGTCGGGGAGATGAACGACATACCATTAAGAGAGAATGGAGGGGGAAGATGTAAAGAGGTTTCTTTGATAACGACAGGCGACCATGTCGGACCATTGGGTAACTGACCACGAGAAGAAGGAAGGTGATGACGACTTTGCTTGAAAGGGGGCGGGGGGGGGGGGGGGTCTGGGGAAGGCGGAAAGGAATGATGTGTAAGGATAGAGGAATAAATAACGGGTGGAAGGGGAAACAAAGAGGAGAAAGTGACGGAATATACGCTCATAATCGAGGAGGGTAAAGAAGAAGGAAAGGGGGACGAACGCGGAAGTGGAGCAAAACTAATCCGTTTACGCTTTTTATCTTTTCTGTCTCGGTGTAGCACAAGGATCCGCGCCACCAGCGTGATACGAAAAAAGACCCACTTCAAAAACGTCAACCGTTCTGTCAAAAACAAAACCAGACAAGAGCCGATCTGACAGAAAACATCTACCGATGTGTATGTGTGTGTGCGCGCGTGAAATGTGTACGTGGTGGTAGTTTTGGATCTCTCTGTGATGTCCACTGCGTGCCTGCATGGTCTCGCCGCAGTGTCCTCACTCCCACCACCCACCGCCCCCCTTGACGAGCTGCAAGTGGATATACGCGCCACACCCATCCCCTCCCACTGGTCCTTTGCCTAACCACCCTTTTCATTCCACGTCACACCCATCCACGCGTCTGCTTCTCCCTGTCACACGGAGTGGGATCAAAGTAAACAACCAGGACAGCGACATGGAAAGAAGAGGGCGGAAGGGGGAAAGGAGTAAAGAACGGAGAGAGATGGGTTGTTGCTCAAGTCAGCAAAGGGGAGGGGGGACCGGGAAGCGGGAAGTGCCCACAGCCTTAGGCGGGTCACAGAGAGAAAGTGTGCGCTTGATGGCAGCGGTGACAACGAATCTGCGCGCGTGTGGGTAGCCGGAAACAAAAACAAGTAACAGTGGTTCTGGCCGCGGCTAAACACAAAAGTACCACACAGACATACACGCGTAGAAAAGAGAAAAGGAGAGGCAAAGAAAGACGCACAAAATTTAAAGATGGGAAAGGGGAAAGGAGGAAAAGTGAATTGAAAAAGAATCGGAATAGGAACGAAGTAGGGGTGGAACAATAGCAAAAAGAAAGGAAAACCAAACATTCAACGTGTGAATCTGCCTGTGCGTAGGTAGGTCGAAATATGGGTATCATGTTTATGCGTTTGTGTGCCTGTGTGTGTGTGTGTGTGTGTAGACCAGCGAGAGGTTGGTGGTGGGAAAGTGGCCAGACGGAATCTGGGCGCATTATTACGCGGAGAAAGAGGTACGCGAAAATTGCACCAACAAAGAAACAGGCCGAAAGTTGTCCTTTTTCTTTCTCCTCTCCCCAGTGATTCTCTGTATTCTTTTACTTCCGACTCTTGGGGGAGGGGGAGCAAAAGAAGAGCATGGGAGAAACCGACTGAAGTGATCATAATATTGACAGCGGGAGAAGAAGAAAAAAACAACACAGTCATACAAGCGGAATATATGACAAATGCAGAAGAGGCAGTCACAAAATGAAGGAAAACTGGGAAACGGAAACGGAACCGCAATGGGGGGAGGGGGTGGAAAGAAACAATGTTGAGCGTACATGCGCGCACGAAAAATAGGAAGAAAAACCAATAGGCCAAACAAAAGTATATATGTGTGTTTGTTGAAAGTGATGCGTAGTTCCGACACCGCCCGTCCAAGTAGCACGTCATCACACAAGATGTTGTCTTGTTTGATAGGTGCGTTTATAAAGGTGGAGAGAATTACGTTGACATGATGGATCAGCGAGGCAGGGCGAAGTCGAGAGTCCAGAGCTGCTGGCCAGGTGGTTGTTAACTACAGAAAGCGAGCAACATCCACCGGGCGTGCCAGGGTGGACACGTGCGTGGTTACCACGCACCCCACCACTACTCCGACCCTTGAAAAGGTAATTCTTCGTCACAACCATCTCTCCAGGGCGAAACACAGTATATCATGTTCCTATGTTATGTGTGTGCGTGTGCGGAGAGCTCTCATAGCTGCGGAATGGTTTTGGAAGGAGGTCGCTCTTGTCGAGCGGGGGGAGGAGGGGGGGGGGGGGGTTGTTGAGCGAGTGCAGCTTGGTGTCGACCAGCTGTGACTATGGTGATCCTTACCTGAGACCCTTTCCCTTCAGGTACTGCAGTAGGATGGCGGGCCTGTCCGTCTGCAGGATGCCGGCACCAATATTGTTGATCACGTAGCCCCAGTTCGCATCCTTGTCCTTCAGGAGGGCGCGGTCGTCGCTGTGGCCGCCGCAGGTGGACCACCAGATGGTGTTGATCCACAAGACGGCGTTGTCACGCTCCGCGAGCTCCTTGATGAGGCGGAGCTTCTCTTCGTGGCCCGTCTCGGTGATGAAGTTAATTTCATAGGCGTCATGCTTGCCCTTGAACAGGCGCTCAATATCGTCGAGGGTGGTCTCATCGGTGATGTTGAAGACGGGCATGAAGATGACCTGGCTCATGAGATCGACGCCCCAGATCTTGCACATTTCGGGGTAGGACGTTTCCGACTTGAGGATCACCTGCTCGACAAGGCCCGTGCGGTCGAGGATGTCCACGACATCGCGCAGGTACAGGTCGGCCTTGTCGAGATTCACAAAGACGCGGTCCTTCGTGCGCAGGAGCAGCTCCTCAACTGTGGCCAGCTTGAACTCGGTCATGTTGCCAAGGCCGTCCTTAAGGGTGATGTCCTTGAGCTCGTCGTAGGTGTAGTCGCTGACCTTGCCCTTGAGGTCGGTGGTGCGGCCGAGCGTCTCGTCGTGGGTGAGAATGAGCACGCCGTCCTTGCTGCGCCACACGTCCACCTCGACAATGTCGGCACCCATGTCGATGCACGACTCGACCGCCTCAATCGTGTTTTCGACATAGTTGCGCCAGTCGCCACGGTGGCACGCCACACGCACAGGCAGCTCCGTGTTGGCGGGGGTGCGAATCGCGACCGGCAGATGAGGGCGGGCCTCGAGCACGAGGGGGTCGTAAGGGGAGAGGCCGACGAGGGAGCTGCAGTCACTGCGAGCGTCGAGGGAGAGGGAGTTGCAGCTGTAGTTGACGTTGCCGTCGGTGGGGGTGCGCTGGATGAGGTGGCGCACCTCCTCCATCAGCGTGTGGCCCTTGTACTGCGTCGCCGCAGGAGGGATCTCGAACTTGTCCAGGGAGTTACACTTCGGACCAAGTGGGGCGGGCTGGTTGGGCGTGTTCACCGAGGTCTGGTCCTCACGGACCGGGGTGCGCCCCTCCGTGACGTTGCTCTCCGTCGTGTTGGCTGCCATCGACATCGCCCTTGACGCTGATGCTGACAAGAGTGGGAAGACGCGGGCCCCGCAACGGCGGTTTCCAGTTGGGTAGAAATGGCGAAGCACTGTGAACGGTGATAGTGCTGCGCTGGTGGGGGGTTGGAGAAGAGGGAGTTTAGCAGGTGTGGTCGTGGAAAAGAGGGAAAAGAGCAGGTTGGGGTGAGGGAGGGAGAGGGGGGGGGGGAGGGAAAAGTAGACGAAGTTGTATGAAGTCTTCACAGAGCTGAAAAAGGCGTGGGGGTGGGGGGTGGAGGGTGTAGCGAGGGTAGAGATTTTTCAAAAGCCCTGAGTAATCTTTGAGAGAGGGAAGACAATACTGAATGGTGTTGAGCGTAAAGGTATTAAAACCTTTTAGTTAATGGTATTCGTCAGAATGGCATAAAGTCGGGGGTATTGGCTGGGGGGGAGCCTGTTGTATAGAGGAAGAGGTGATACGGAGGTATGTTCATGTGTGAACGTAGCAAATAGTATATATATATGGTCAAGGAAGAATGGATGCACATGTGTGCATTGCGAAGGTGACGCAATGATTGAGGGGATAGCAATGGAGAAAGGGGGAAGATGGAAAAGAGTGAGTAGATTTGTATGTGGGACAGACGACGTCCGCTAGGCCATCTGTGCCTGGCGCATTCAAAGGATACGATTATAAGCATAACTCTCTGCCCTTGAGGACTCGTTACATTATAGCTTTGCAGAAACTAGATTCTACATGTGTCCATAAGGCGGCATGATGGGACGTACAAACAAAGCAGGCAATAAATGTGACATGAAATTGCCTCATATCTAGAAGGGGGTCAAGTCAATATACGAATAGAGGATTTGGTCTTTCCTCCCATTGTGTTTTTCGTTGTGGTTTGCTTTGCATTGCTTGTTGGTCAATGGTACCTCATATATATGCTCTATTGAGAAAAACCGGACAGAATGTAATGCAAGATGCAGAACGCATGAATACAGGAACAGGTGATAATGGCGTAGGCCAGTGCTTGTGTAAACAGAAGGGAGGGAGGGGCGGGGTTGAAAAAGGAAGATAAGAACAAAGTCACGGATGTATAAATATATAGATTTTTTATATAATGTATGTAGATTCATATCATGAAAGACACAGCTGTGAACCAAGATATACGAAATAAAATAAAACAATGTGTGCGTAAGGTGGAGAATCCATCCGACTATGTGCGTGCGAGTGCGTATATATAAGTGTCACGGTACGTCAATTTGTGTGTGTGTGTCTGTGTGGCGACAACGGATCAACTGCGAGTAGTGTCACACAATCGCTTCTTGCGGTGACTGTGGACGAACAATCGTCCTATCCGACAACGGCAACGAACCACTCAGGAAATGGGTGGATCAGACCATTCAGAGAAGAAAAAAAAAGGAAGGGAGGGGCTGATTGTGAAGATGTGCGGCCATTCGCCTTCTTTCACACTAGGTCATCGGCAAAAAAAAAACACGCGCACAGACACAAAAGGGCCACATGCAACCAGCAATATATATACAATGACTTTTTGGTCACACAAGACAACCAATAAAAAGAACACTAGTGAGGAAACATTTCTCTTCGTTCCCATCCGCTTTTGCGCTTTCGTGGGTACTCTTGCCTGAAACGAAACACGGAAACTCCGCTGAACGCCAGCACATCAACAAGAACGGGGACCCAACAACACGTGCCACGACGCCAGTGGGGAGAGAAGACCGAAGGGCGGACAATAACTGTGGAAGTGTAAGTGAACGGGGGAGCCAAAGCAAGGAGAAGAAATACGTAAAAACAAGGAAGAAGTAGAGGCAATGGGCCACCTCAACTGGAATAACTTCCCACAGAGTGTTGTCAAGGAGGACATGTGACCGTCGAGAAACCAACGCAAAGTGGCTAGGTGGCGACGAAAAGGAGGATGTGTCCTACCCGGGATATAGAAATCCACGTCCACCCATCCCACACTCCTACCTCTCCCTCACGGATAGTAGCAGGACAATTCGACATCCTTCTTCTCCTGGCAGCAGGACAAATCGCGCATGGAGGGCCCGAAGAAGTGAACAAAACGAAATCGAGACGAAAAGAGGACAAAGATCGAGCACATAATAATCAAAGCGGCGAGCTCATATGAACAAAAAAAATGAGGAGAAGACGAAAGCCCGACCATGAAGACCACACAGGCACGAAAAGGTAATGGACAGGGGGAAGAGAGGGGAAGTGCTGCTGTATGGGAAGGGAAGGGGCACACAATGACAAACGCGAGAACGGTCTGCGCTCTAAAGAATGATAAAGGAGAGGTAGGTAGGTAGGTAAGGTGGAAGGTAGAGGAAAACGACCAAGACCCTACAAACCGAATCATGTAACAAAAATTTTAAAATGGAAAGCAAAGGCAAGTGAGGATTGAACAGAAACAAAAAAAAACCTCAGGAAGAAACGATGACGTCAAATACAATGATCCCCGCCGCTGCAGCACGTCTAGTGGTGATCTATGTGGTTAGAGGACGCGAAGGACGATGAGAAGGACGACGACGATGCGGTGTACGACATGTCCTCCTCGTCGCTTTCGCCTGAATAGTAGTAGTAATCGTCGTCATCGTCGCCGTGGGTGCCGCTCTGCTCCGTGTAGGATTCCTCGTCGTACTCGTAGGTGTAGTCGCTATCGCCCTCCTCATCCGTGTGACCGGTGAGTGTGCTACGGTCGCGGTCGCCACGACGCGCGGAGGCGGGTGCCGGTGCGAGCGGTGCATCAATCCGACGGGCGGAGGATGACGGGCGGCTATCCCTCGGCGTCGGCTCCGTCCGCGGCGCGCGGTCGCTGCGGGAGTGGTTGTCGTACGACGGGTCGTCATCGTGGTCGTGATAGCCATCCTGCGTGTAGTATGTGGCGCCGTCCGTGTACTGCTCGCTGCTGTGCGGGGAGCGGTGGTGGCTGCGGTCGTAGCCCTCGCTGCCGTCAACGAAGACGGGCTCCTCCTCATCCGAGTAGAAGTCATCGAACACGTCCTCCTCGTCGTCGACGGGCTCCATCGGGGCATTGCCGTCCGACGGGAAAGCAGCCGAGGACGCCGTCGTCGTGCGAGCGTCAAAGTCCTCCCAGTCACGGTCCTTGCGAACATCGCCAGGGATTGGCCCGCTCGCGGACGTCGAGGTGCTGCCCGGTGGGGCGGCGCCACGACCATCGGTGCCCTTGGCGCCGAGGACCGGGCCCTCATCCTGCGGAGGCACCCACAAGTTGTTGATACGCCGCTCCTGCGTGGACTTGTCGCTGGCACGAACGAGGAGGTAAATCATCGTGATGATCATCGCCACGAACATGTAGCCCAGCGTCACGTAGACGGGGATCAGCGCGCGCGCCATGCGACACTTCTCTTTGCCGCGCTCGATACGCACCGCGACAAAGTACAGCGAGACGAGGAGAATGCCGTTCACGAAGAAGGAGCCGACGGTGTCGAACGCGACGCCGACCTGCGAGCGGACACCCTGGTAGTACTTCATAAGACTGCGGAGGCACGCCTCGAACACGCGCAGACCGGCGCGGACGCAGAACGGGATGAAGATGATGTACCAGCTGCGATTCAGCGTCTTGTCCACCTTCTTGCCAATGAGCACCCATTGCGCGACGCCGCAGCCCATGTTCAGGAAGCCCATCAGGAAGATGCCCCACGCGACGAAGCCGTTTGTCTCGGCGGAGTCAATCTCCATCTGGCGACGCAGCCGCCCCGGCCAGCGCCAGATGAGTGATGTCAGGTAGTAGAGAATGTCGCCAATCATTGGGATGGCCATGTACTTGAGACAGTAGCCTTCAATCTGGTGGGTGTCCTCGCGGATACGGTGGCCAATGACAAATGGCAGGCAAAAGTAGCACGCCGCGGCGAGAAAGTTTCCTATGGGCGATACGCGGTCAATCCACGCCATGTCTTCCCGCCACGTGCGCGGGCTAAGGAAGCTCACCACAAGGGCAAAAATGGTGACGAGGAGGGCAACCGCGACGAAGGCCATCAGCGGGGCAATGACAGACTGCCACTCCCACGTAATCACGTCATCCACGCGAGCGCCGAGGAAGGCGAAAAAGAGGATTAGCAGCGCAATCTCCACCAGCATCACAATGGAGTAGAGCAGGGTTGTGCCGACGGCGCCCATCAGAGGCACCAGGGGGCCCCAGGTCCCGCTGGAGATGAACCCGTAGGCGTCCTCACCAATCGCATCGTAAAAGTACTTGCGGCTGCGGTTGTACAGGACCAGGTACGCCTGGTAGTAGTGGTGCCGCAGCGTAACCTTGCGGAAGTTCCACTTGATCTGCTTGGAGGTGACGGGGGGCGCAAGATCGAGGAGGTAGTACAGCCGCCAGTACCGCTTGTGAGGGGGCTCGTCACAGCACATGGTTGTGTTCTTCGCGTCTACACGTCTGTCGATTTTTGTTAAACTGCTTGTAACAAGGCTGTCACAGCCCAGAAAGATATGTTTGTGGGATTGATGGCGTCAATGAGTGACACGCGAAGAAACACCCTGTGACACAATCAAATCGAGTGTACCTATCAGCGTGCGTAGCTGTGCCTCTGCTGTTGGTACGCGTGTTGGATGACTCTACGTTGGCCTAGTTGCTTGTGCGATATATATATATATATATATCAGGAAAAGGTCGTGGGAAGGGACGGAAAGTAATCAATCTGTAGAAATACCGGCCGAGGTGACAAGCCTTCTAAAGGAAAAAAAAAGCAGCAGGGAGGGAGGAAGAGAGAGAAACACAAATCTCTGAACTAATACACTATGTGTGCAACCGTAGTGGATGTGGGGATTCGCCTGGGCACCGAGGCAAAAGTAAAAGACTGTACGGTATTAAAGAAGAGGAAACGGGGGAGGTTTTCAGTTGCCTTTGGTACTCAGTCCGGATCGCACAGACAAAAGGAAAAGATATGTACTGCCCTCCCCCGAAGAACCAATGAAAGGTGGAAACAGTAACTTGACGAACGAGGGGTAGGTCAAAAACGCGGTAGGAGTGACAAGAAACACAAAAGGGAAAAATGTGTCACTAACTCACCTGAAAAAAAAACAAATGGTGGAAGTAAATGAAAAGAAAAAAAAATCAGTGACCACAGGAACGTAAATGCGTTTCCCGTGCGAGTGTCGAGGAGAAGAAGAAATTAAGAGAAATACAAGCGAGTTTCTTCTAACAGGGGACGAAAAGAAAAAGAAAACGTACAATGGTTTATCAACCCTTGTCGAAGTGCGTATACACGACCTCTTCTACTACTAAGCGGCAATAAGGAGATACGCAAGTGGAGGGAGAGGAACGAAAGGTACAGCATTGCGGGAAGTTTTACAGAGGCAATACACATGCAGTCATCCATCAGTTTTAGCGACGAACCATAGCGTCCATCACTGCAACTTGTCACCTGTGCGCATCACATCGATCGCGCATTGGGAGATTGACACACACACACATTCTGATTTTCATTGGACAAGGGTTGCCTCGGCTGACGTTCCTTCGCACATTTACATCAGAAAAGTAGTGGACGGATGGTTTCTTTGTATTTCTAACGATGACGACAAACTTTCGTCTAGCTTCCCATCGCAGGGGAAAAGTGTCAACTCGCCACCATCGTGGCCTTCACGGAGGGAAAACGGGGGTGGTTGGATGTGAGCACGGTGAGCGTGTTGATGTGTGTCGTAGAAGAAAACTGTGGGGGCTATGATACAAATAGTCAATCTGAAGAAAATAAGGCGGTAAAAAAAGACGTTACGCCTCAGCAGGGGGAAGAATGTGTGTGTTTGTGTGTATCTTTAGGAGGAGGGGGGGGGCAACAAAGGTACACTGGAGCATGTACGCAATGCTGGCCGTTAAAGCCTGTCGGTCGATGTTGTTGTCAACACTCTGCCTGGAGGCGTGACGTTGCACGGAGCTGTGTGAGTATATATATACAAAAATGACAGCATGATTCGCCTGGTAATTGTGTATCGGTGTTGTTGTTGTTTTTTCGTTTCGGGGGGGGGGGGGGGGACTAAGTAATTGTTGCAAAAGTAGTCTAAAGTGGTTTTACTTGTAGCTTGCGTTTTTCTTCTGTCGCAGTGACGGTACAGCGCCCATCTGCCGACTGCACCTCCGATCAAAGCGATCAGAGGGCAAGGAGAGACGGATTTGCGAGTCGTTCGTGCAGACGCACAGTGTTACAGTACTTTTCTTACACCCTGCACAGGTGCACTGCTGTGTCACATGCGGATTGGTGGTTACACCAGTGGAGGACGCTGGTATTCCCGGGTGCTCGCGACGGAGGGGGTCGCGCGCGGCGGGCGGGAAAACTCCGGCTGGAATGGGCTCTGCATCGCATAGTTCGCGAACGACTTGGTCGGCAGCGGTGTCGCGCGACGTGAGACGATGGAGTCTACAGAGTCCTCCCTGGTGAGAACGCTCGGCGTCACTGACGGGGAGCGGCCGCGGCCCGACATGACGCTGTTGCAGCGGCTGTTCCGCTGGCTCGTCTCGTCGCGCCAGCCAAGCCACTCCTCCATCAGCGAGGTTCGCTGCGTGGGCGCGCGCGACTGCTTCTCTAGGCGCGACATGACCTGGGCAAGGTACTTTTCGTGGTCCGTGATGCTCATGGGCGGAGCCGTCGCGCTTGCCGGAGTGGCTGTCTGCTGCTGCTGTTGCTGCGGTTGCTGCTGCTGCTGCACGCTGCCAACGCCCCGCGCATGCACTGTTGGGGGCTCCAGCTGCAACTGACGGGGGCTGTGACTATGGCTACGACGGCGGCGACGGCGGGACTCGCTGCGACGACGGCGGCCGCTGCTTCCATGCCTGGAGCTGCCCTCGACGTCGATCAGGCCCGGCGCACCATCGCGCGGCACGTGTGCCGAGGACGAGCGGTGGCGCCGCCGGTGGGTGCTACTCCGACGGGACTCGCCCCCTTCCCCGCGCTGACTCTTCGCGAACTCGGCCGCCTCAATGTAGCGCGAGTAGACGGAGGGCTGGTCGCTAGCAGCCGCCCTCTCTTTTGTCGCGGGAGGGGGGGACACCGCAGGGGGAGCGGCGACCGGCCGCACGCGTTGCTGCTGCTGTTGTGGTGGCTGAGGAGCGTGCGACGGCGGCGGCACCAACGGCGCAAAGGCGCTGTTTGGATGCGGCACGAGCGACGCGGTCTGCGGTGGCGGCTGCGGCGCGGCCACGAGGAGTGGGGCGCTGGCACTGCGGCTCCGCGACGAGGATACCTGGCCATCCGCGCTGCGCGGCAGACAGGAGCGCATCGGCGTCGCGCGGTCCTGGCTGCTCTCCCGCTTCGGCGAGTCTGGCAGACCCAGCGGCCGCGGCGAGCTGCTGTCGCGAGGTGGCGCTAACTGCGGGGTGAGAGGCGCGCCCGTCGGCGTCGCCCGCACCCCGCCGCTGCTGCCGGAGTGATGCGACGGTGCTGTAGACGAGCCGCGTGACACCGGCGCCGCCGGCTGCCCGTGGACGGTGGGGTACGTCCCCATCGCTGGGCTGGCACTGGAGGGGTGTCCGCTGTGGCTGCTGCCGAAGCGCGGGTTGGGCGGGGCGTTGCTGGGAACCGTCACCACCGTCGTGGGGCGCGGGGCAGGGGAGCTGGTGGAGCGCGCCCGCGGCTCCCGGTCAGGGTCGGGCGAGAAGCGCGGCTGCAGCGGGGGCGGCGGGTCACGGCTCCGCTGCGGGCCCCCGGCTGGGGAACTCGTCATGGCTGCAGCTGATGGCGGGGCCGCTGGCACGGCAGCCGGGGGTGGCGTCGCCTGCTGCTCATTCCCCGCGCGAGGGCTGTCAGCGCCGCTGCGGGACGAGTGGTGGTCGCGGTGGGCGCTGCGGTGGCGGTGGTGCCGACGGTGCGTGCGGCTACTGGCGTTGCTCTGCGTGTCAGGCTGAGAGGCCTTCCCCGTTGACCGCGTGCGGCGGGTGCTGCGCCGGCGGCTGGAACGGCTGCCTGGGTCGAGCGACCGACCAGCGGGGCTGTTACCGACGGCGTTTGCGCGGCTCGCCGCCACCGCCGCCGGCCCACGCAGTCGCCGCACCTCCACATCAAGACAGGCGGACTGCTGCGTAGGGTGGTAGCGGAAGGGGATCGCGTACTCCTTCGTCTTGCCCTCCTCGACGCGAAACTTGCCGGGGTCGAGGGAGAAGCCGGCCACCTGGCGGTTGTTCTCCCAGAGCGAGAAGCGCAGTTTCTCCTGTGGGCCACTGCTGGGGTCGGCCTCCACGTCCGGCAGGTCGACGTGCACGCGCTGCGAGTTGAAATTGACCTCCTTTGGGCTGCGACAGGGCACGGGGATGGTGTAGTAGGTCTGCGTGTCGAAGCGCACCTTCAGGTAGTACTCGCTCTCCAGCAGCAGCGGGGCCGGGTGGTCGAGGTCGATCGCCTCCGGCTTCACGGAGACCCGCTGGACGGTGATCTGCAGCCCCCTCGGGCCATCGGTGGGTGAGACTGGCTCATTCATGCCGATCGTAGCCGTCGGCGGCGATTCCCCAGGGCGTCGGTGAGGCCCGTCGTTGGGGAAGCGTCGCTGCGTGCCGCGAGCAGTAGTCGGTGGTGTCGACGACGCCCGTGACGACGATGCCCTGTCAGTGACGGCGGTGGGGTCGGTATGCTGCTGCTTCGGCAGCGTAGGCCGGCGATGAAAGACGACATCCTCCTGGTTGATGCTGTCCGCCGCCGAGGACCGAATAAACGCCGCCTGGCCGCTACGCGTGCCGGACCTGGCGGTTGAGGGGTGGTCGTCGGTGTCGTGACGGCTGAGGCTGCGCGCGCCGGGGGTTCCCTTATGGCTGCTGTCGCTACGTGTCATCTCGCTGCTGCTTCGGCCAGCGGACTGACTTCTACAGGAGGACGTCGCCGCTCCTTTCTTGGAGCTGCCGCCGGTGCGGCTGGGGGCAGACGACGGCGCCGCCGACGCCTCACGGCTTTGTGATGGCCTCACATTGCCAGCGACAGCGTCGTCGTCCTCTATTTCGGTGATCTCGAGCGCAAAGAGGAGCTTCCCGATGACCTGCCCCGACGCATCACGGAGCTTGATGGCGTAGTTCTTCTTCGGCTTCCCAAAGTACGGAATTGGGTCTAGTGTGCCCTTGGCGATGACAGGGATGTCGCCACCCTCAAACTCGGTGGGGCGGATCTGAAAAGTCAGGACGGAACTGTCACCATTCATGTTCAGCTCGCTACGCGCGCCACCAAACGTGATGGCCATGTCCGAGCCCAGAGACTTGAAGAAGGCTTTCGACGACGATCCGTGCGTCCGCATTTGCGCGGGATTCATCGTCGACTGCGTCGCACGGGGGACCTTTGACCAGCAGCACACAAACGCCGCCGTATCCGGAATGCAGCGGCCATCGGCGTCCGCTGAAAAGAGCCCAGTAAACGTCGGGAGATCGCAGACAAAGCGATACAGAGTAAAGCGAACCGTCAGCATCTCCGTGCTTCAACGCGATAGAATTCCAAAAAAAGACGAAAGAAAAAAAACAAATAACGAGGCGAATGGTCGCAGAGCTAACAAGTTGAGGTAATTTTCTAAAAGTGGTGGTGTATGCAGGAGTGCTTGCTGAAAAATGTATAAGAGCGCAGATTGGGTGGGGAATTGGAAACAAACAAAAGAGCAAAGTAATCGAAAGCGTGTGGTGTGAAGGTAAGAAACTGGAAGAATAACGCCACTGAAGAATGTGGACTCTAGATGGTGAGAGGGTGCGAAGAAAGGATGAGGGGAGGGAACAACAATCAGCTATTTGAGTGAACAATGATGCCTCCTCGTGGCAGTGCGAAGTAAAAAGGTTCTCTGACACTGCGGGGAAATGTTCTAATAGTTCCGGTAGTAGGGAAGGGAGAAAAAAAAGCCAACATTTGAATTGAAAGAGGGACTTGGCAGCACGGCATTGACCTGGACTGGCTCACTGATTAAAGATATAAATGACGGAGCCTCAGTCTAATTATTTCATGACGACTAATGACCCATGTTAAGAAGGGCTGCGGCTCCTTGTCATGTGGAGCTGATTAGAGGAGACGCAAAGGCGTCACTTGACGTCAAAACAGTCGCAAACCTACTCCTCGTGGGGTTTCAGCTTGATATAT
>AUXJ01003606.1:0-10083 GCA_000482205.1 Herpetomonas muscarum
AACGGACCTGCTCCGCTATCACCGTACAGCAGTAATGAAGTAAATCCTCACCCAAACGTTCTGGAGAATGAAGAAGGTGAAGAGGATAGTGAAGTAGGTGTAGGAAGTGGGAAATTAGAGCGTACAATAAAAGTAATCCAATTAGTCAGTAGAAAAAAAGGAGGTCGGGGTATATATAAAGTGAATGTGGCGAGGAAGGAGAGGCAAACGCCGTGTATCCCACAGAGCTTCGTGGCCAGACAAAGCTGCAGCGGATGCAAGGTCAGAGAATGTTTCGTTCCTCGGGAAGGAAGGGAAAATAAGCGAAGAAAGGAAGAGAGATAGTGATTGGGAACAATCAGCCGGAAAAATGTAAATGTTTGTATTTCCCCGAGAGAGGGAAGGAAAAATAAAATGGCACTAAAAATAATAAGCTACACAAGAAGCTTCACGGAGGAGAAGAGTGGAACGTGCAGTGGAAAGTGGGCAGCTCAAGTGGGAGTAGTGTGGCTGGGGAATAAACTGCGTTAAAAAATCTTCTTAGACTCTCTCAATGGAATCTGCTCCGGTAGATGACGCGCTTCTTCTACACGACTGAGAAACGTAAAATGACAACAACTTGTGTAATGTTGCTGCCCTTTGTTTTTTGTCGTTGTGATAGGTTGTGTCCTTGGGTGAACCACCTTCAACACACTATCGTATCGAAAAACAGAATGGAATGCTTTCTGATCGGAGGGGGATAACTGTTGTAGAAATGTGAGAGTCCTTCACACTGCACTACACAGAAACAGAGGTGTCACGGGATGAAGGAGAAGGCAATGTAAAAAAAAAGGGGGAGGCGAGAAAAAGAAACGAGTTGCGACCGGATCGTGTGGGTTTGTGGTATGTGTGTGTGTGTGTACGTATGTGTGTTGTTGTTGTTGTTGTTCTTTTTGTTGTGTGTGTTGTATGTGTGCCTTTATATTTACAGAGCTCCAAAGCACACCGACACAGTCAAATCAAGTAAAAAGGCAAGGACGGTTCAGTGCCAGGAATAACAAATGGGGTGGTGAGAAATAATGATATATATGAAAGGAAAAAAAAACAGCAAGGCGAGGTAACAATGGTCAGAAGAAAAGGGAAAGAAACGACGTCTACAAACTACGGTTGCTATATTGTGCGCGGTGTCAACACCAGATGAAAACAGGCGTAGACAAGCTGCTAGGGAAAACGTGGGCAGCCCACAATGAAATAAATAATAACAAACGCAAAGAGAAAAGGGTAAGGGCAGCTGAAGTATACATCGCAGAGAACATAATACCCAACCCCGCTCTGACAGGGCCAGAATGAAAAATAAGCACAAGCGCACAGGTGCGCCCACTGCGGTCCATACACGCCCCCCGCTTTGGGTAATACATCAGCCCGCTCACACTACCACTCAGTCAGGTGATAGTCATCATGCGTGTGTAGGGATGTAAGGGTGTGAGGGGAGGGGGGGGGGGTTGAAGATACATATTTATTGTCGTTTGTCTTACCAGTTTCCACACTCTGGTTGTTGTTGATGAGGTTGTTGTTTGGGGAGGGGGGGGGGCATTTTTATGGGGTACCACAGTACTTTTTGCGGTAACTTCCGCTTCGGGTCATCATAAACGTGACCCGCTGAGCTGTCTCACGCTCCTGTCATGACGAGAAGACATCTGTGGCCAGAAACCCATGGGAGTCCTGTCCCCTGTGCGGAATGTCCACCACCCAGGGAATGTCCTGAGAGCTCACGTGCGGTGGCCTCTGCTGCTCACCAACCGCTGGTCCCGACGCTACAGCGCGGAGTGCGGCCGTGCTTGCATATGGAGCAGGATTGATAATGCTGTAGGGCAGGTAGAGGGCTCCCATGGGGACTCTACCGTCTGCTTCAGCGATGGGCACCGGCAGGAGCTGGTGCCCTGCGGCATGGCTTGTGGGAAGTTTAATAGGACGACTGGGGGTGATGGTGTGCCATGTGGCTTGCCCATTCGTGTTGTCCTCCCGACCCACAGGCACAACCGACGCACGATCATACAGAACACCCAGTTCGTATGACCGGATAAATAACTTCTTCACCTTGGTATTTTTGGAGGGTGCCCCCCAGGCCGCCTGCGACAGATTCGCACTGGTCAGCAGGAACCAGTGCAGGCAACCAGCAGAGTGGGCACTGTAGGACTTTAAGTGCGGGAGTGCAAGGCGCCATATATCCCCAGCCTCGTCGCCACTCTCTCGCCCATTCTTTTCTCCGGAACCGCCTACGCCGGATCCCATCTCGGACGAGTCAACGTCCACCGGCTGCACGGCAGACGAGCCAGCGTCGCCCTCACGCCGCTGGCGTTTCGCGCTGGGTGCCTCATCATCACCACCGTCGCAGTTTCCCCGTCCCCACCGGTGCAGGCGAGCATTAATGAAGTCGTGGCAGTTGCGGAGTCGCACTGGAAGCGACAGACCGCCCCGCCACCCCTCTAGGCTGTTCTGCACCTCCGCCTCGGTTGGGTAGACAACCTGCACGTCACCTAGGGCACAACCAGGTGGGACCATGGCAGTCTGCAGGGAGGAAATAAAGTGCTCGTTCAAAGACCCCTGGGAGCTGTACTGCCAAGAGAGCGTCACCGTGGGGGGCAGACCAGCAAGGGAGGCCTCGGACTCCGTACCCGCAGCCGGGGTAACGCCGCTGGCACGCACGAGTGAGGCCAGTCGATTCATGCCGAAACAATCTAGCTCTGCGCCGCTGTGGCTGCCAGGGACAGAGGGTACCAGGGAGACCCTGGCTTGAGTAAAGTCAAAAGCATCCAGACAGTCTACGTGACCAAATAAACCGATGTCACAGGTGGTGCTTTTATTGTCTGCTGGGAGCTGCGCCAGCTCGCAGCACCGCAAATACTGTAGCAGGGACGCCTTGAAGTCAGCGCCACGACTTCCCGCTACCGCGGCCTCGCCTGCAGATGTTATGCGCGGAAAGTCCTGCACATACACCCCCTGCGTTTTCAGGAGCCAATCGGCACCCACCAAATTCGCACTGAACACCGCCACGCGCAGGCCTTTGGCATTCACAGCCAGACACATCTTGGTATGATGTGTACCGTACGGAATGCGCAGGGGCGGCTCCAGCACCACCAGCTTGTCAACCACAGGGGACCCGGTCGGGCACAGACCAGCCTTGCGCGCAGCATCGACAAATGGGTTGACGTTGTCGAACAAATCACCCTTCCGCACATACTGTGCAGAGGCAGAAGACCCAGCTGCGCGGCCTGCACGATTCGTTGCGTTGAGTTTCACCGTCGCGCTGCCCTTCTGCCCGCTCAGCACCAGGAGCCGCCCAGTTACTTTCAGCAGCGTGGGGGCCGCGTCCAAGACCCAGGATAGGTCTGTCACGAAACTTGACAGAACAACTTCCTCCCAGCACTCCTCACTAGACAATGGGTCACAATGCAAAATGTCGCCGAGCCCCAACAGCCCGGCAGCTCCCGAGCCGGCTGTGCTTGAGGGTACGCTAGGGTCCACAGGAGACGCGGACCCATACACCTCATTCGTCCAGTACGGGAGCATGACGAGGAGTATAGAAACACACGCAAGTGCTTAATGATCTAGAGAGCAAGAGAGAGACAAGAACGCCCGTGCTGCTGACGTTCCGGCAGTTGTCTCACTAACCTGGATTGCTCGCTCCCTCAACTCGTGCAAATAGTAAGGTTGGATCGTTAGGGGCGGTACTAGCTGATGATGTCGTGCGAACGAAGATGGTATGCTTTGGCAGAGATACCAACTCACACAAAACGGACTTGCCTTCGTTTGTAAAGAATAGAGGAGAGGGAACGTAGGCGTTGCTGTTTTTTTTGTTTATCTATCCGTACCTGACCATGGGATGGAGGCACCGCATAGTGCGGACAACAATATAAAGTATAGGGGCTCGCTGCACTGAAGAGTGACCGTGAAATTTTTCATGGAGAAAGTACACGGGGAAACACCCACTCAAACATTCGCAAAAGTGTTGTCACTATTTGTCCAGTATACGAAACCAATGTGATGTGATGTTGATGGATCGCACGTTCTCTTTTCACTGTTAAATAGTAATAAAACTAGCCTGAGTGGTCGCAGAGATGAAGCACGAGCAAGACAGCTTACCACGACAGTGACTCCTTACAGAAATCACGAATAGAATAAGGGGAGCGACAGTTGGGGGGGGGGGGGGCAGTAGGGGTCCGTGTTTGGTCGGCGAAACCTTGTACCTAGTCGTGATACGGTGGTTCACACTGCTACCGTCAACGAGGTGACCCAGACATGACAGTAGGGGTGGTAGTTTGCGATTGGTGTCGTGACGGGGGCTGGCGGATGTTAGGGAGCACCGTAAACGACGGTGAGCGCGACTCAGGTTCACCTCCCCGCGAGCCTGAGCGCGTCGGCAGGCTGACAGATTGCTCCGCAGCAGTGTCAGCAGATACGCCCCGTTGGTGGATGGACCCACCGGTGGTGGTGCATGTCCCCGTGTCACCCTCCCTATGGGCTGGGGGCAGAGTGGTGCACAGCGCAGGGGGTCGTGCTGACCTCCTGACGCCGCTCCGCTGCTGAGACGACTGCTCACAGCCCCCCGTTCTGATACTTTCGGGTGGACTATCCTGCGCTGCTCCGCTGTCGCGGCCTGAGCTCGTTTTGAGAACGACACGCTCCCCTGCAACGGCACCGGGGCACTGCAAGGCAGAAAAGGGTTCTATTGGTACTGGACGAGGTCCTCTTTGCAGACGCTTTTACTGCTCCTGTCGTCTTGTCGGCTGTGGGAGGCTGTGTGGGGACCGTGGCGCCTGCAAGGATGCGGACAGCTCCCGCAGTGACTCCTCGCCGCGACCGCTGTCCGCCGGCGTGCGTGGGTGACTGCTCCGTGTGCTCATGGACCCCCCGCCTGTAATGGGCGAGGTGAGGGCGGAGCCGCCGGCCATTGTGCGCGTAGGTGGTGCCGATTCTGGAGCAGGCTGCCTCGTAGTCCTGCGCCGCGTGGGAGTCTTTGCTGCGGCGGCATCACTGACCCTTCCGGCCCCGCTCCGCTGGGGAGCGGAGGCAGCCGCGGGCACCTTGGTTTGGACATGGGTCTCCTGCACGGGTGTGATGCTGATCGCGTGTGCCTGGCCAACTCGGACCGGTGGTGCTGCACGTGATGCCACAGCGTTACCCTTGTCGAGAGTTCGAGAGCCGCTCATCTCCCTCGCCCGTTCCTCTCCTGTGGAAGCTGCCGTGACGGCCGCAGAAAGCCCCCCAATACGCCTCCGTGGGCTAGACACGGCAAATTGTGGGGTCACCTCCCGCACTGGCGTCTCGCAGACGACGTTGCAGCCGTCGCTGTTCCCGCCAGTCTCAGTGGCTGTGACAGGCATGAGGACCGGCTCAATCGCTTTGGTGGGGGTCGGTCCCTGCTGACCAGTACGCCGCGGCGCCATCTTCGCGGCATCTGTGTCAGAGACGGAACGCGACGAGTCAGGAGTCTTTGAAGGCTTGCTGGGGCTGGGTTCAGCTGCCTTCGCTGAGGCACCACCACTGCGGGGATGGGTGGGGCTGTTCCCAGTAGTTGAGCTGCCGACTTCCCCCAACACCCCTTCCGTAGGCGGTGGGCTACGCAGCCGGCCTCGATCTTCACCTGTGGAAGAGGGTCTGCCGTGTCGTGGGGACTGGTCGCGCGCGCCGTCGTTCAGGTTTGTGTATGTGATTGTGTACAATGACCGGACAGGGTCACCGTCGCCCCCCTCGATGACAGCAACCGTCTCGGAAAACTTCACCTTCCGCGTCAACGGCAATTGAGGTTGCTCACCACCCACCCCCATCTTTTCCGCCGCCGCAAAGTCAACGATACGCCCCGATGACACCTGCCGCGCCCGCTGCCGGCGGCCCTTCTTCGCCTCGCTGGCCCGCCGCTTACTGGGAGACTGTGTCGTATCTTCACTGGGAGCGGGTGCCACGCCGGCAGTACCGACTGCTTGGGTGCCCCCTTTCCGTGCCTGCATGACTCTGTCGAAAAAGCGTTTCCGCTGCCTGGCCTCGTCCTCCTCCGTCTCCAGCGGCTCAGAGCCGAGGATCTTGGCCCGGAGGTTACCTCGCAAAGGCTGGCGCACGAGGTTGGCGTCGACGTCGGCGTCGGGTTTTGCAACACCGCCCCGCTCCGCCGAGCCCCGCACCGCAGACTCCCCTACGCCGTCGCTGTCCACCCGCACCGGTCCCGCGGCATGTGCACCGGCCTTGCTGCGCGGCCGTGGCCGCGGAAGAACAATCTGGTCCGATGAGAAGAGCGCGGGGCGGTCACCTGTGCTGGATGGCGGCAGGGATATGGAGTCGCAGTGGAGTGGCGCCTGAAACGGGCTTGGGCCCACGCCGTTCCGCCTTGGCGTGATGGAGCGTCGACTCGGCTGCTGGATACTGCTTCCCTGCGGGGGCGTCGCTGCTACCGATGTTGACATGGACGTCGCGAAGATGCATTGCTGCATTGCGCCGGGGCTGGCGCTGTCGTCGGTGGAGGAGCCGCCGTACCGCTCCCGTCCAGTGATCGAGTGCGCCATCGCGTGCCTCTCGTCAAAAGCAAAGTTTACCAGTGGCCTGCACCCGCCTCCGAACGTAAGCGACCCCCTCCTTCCCGAGCCCTGCTGGTAAAGCTCGCTGGCAGGCGGCGTAGTCGTGGCGATGGGCATGCGCTGGCGGGGGACGGCACACAGCGCGCCCGCTGTGCCTGGCGACCCTGGCGGTGACGCAGGGGACCCCCCGCACAGCTCTGAAATGGGCTCCGACGGTGGATTGAGCAAGGGCGAGTACGGAGTGTGCACACCAACGGTAGCCTCGCCGGCGGTGAGTCTCATCACCTCAGTTGCGGTGGGAACCGCAGAGAGAGTTGCCAGTTCAGAGTTCCGTGGCTTCACGGAGCCCGCTGTGGAGGCGCCACTACCGGAAGACGACTGATGATGTGGCAGCTCGTCCCCAGCGCACGTCGTCATCTCTAGAGCTCGGCTGGGCCGCGGGTGAGACTCCACAGACCGCAACACCCCGCTGGTGCTCGTGTCGAGCATCGGTGCCATATTCCGCGATGCTCGCCGCGGTGTCCCATCAGTGTTCAGCCTTTCCGACACCACTGCCAGACGGAAGGTACCATTCCGTCGACGCCGACAGGACCCGCGCTCGACCGCCACAAAAGTGTCGTTGGGCAACCCAACAGCATCGCTACCGCCCGTACCGAGCGAGACTCGTTTCTCCGCGGGTACAGGCATACAGCGGGCTGAATTGACGACCACGTCGCTAGAAGAGCAATTATCATTGGCACTTATGCTGGCCAACACGGCGATAGCCTCGCCAGCGCCAGGAGAGGCGGCCTGCCCCTCCCTAGCCGCAGAAGCGGACGCGTTGCTGCTGTTGCCGTAACGGTTGAGCCTCAATGTCAAGGGCACTGAGTTCACCCCGCTGTAGAGGGTCGGGCTTGTGTACGGAGGGTTCGGCGTAACGTGCTCGACCGCCCTGTCCTCGCAGATGCCCTCAATGGCGCCAAGTCGAACATGGTCAGACGCGTTGACCGCTCCGGTGCCGCTGCTATCCAAGCCCGAGTGCCCTAGACACGACACATTTCGCCGGGACGACGGCCGTGGTTCCGCGCAAATGCCCATTGTGGAGCGTCGACGGCTCGGCGGGCGGTTTGTGGGGCTGTATGGTGCCGTCAGCGGCGGCACCGCGTCGGTGGAGGTACCGGTGTCGATGTGGTCGTCACGTCGGTGGAGTTGCGGCAGCTCTGCCGGGGCCGACGGTGGCCCATCCGGCGAGATGACGACCACGTTGTCACTACTACGGAGGGACCCGCGTACGGCAGCGAACGACGTTGACGCTCTCCTCCCGTCGGGGCGTGGGTGACTGTGCTGCGGCTGTGGCTGCGACGGCGGCTGAGGCAGGGCTGGGGATGTGTACGGCGACCCGCCACTGCTAGTCGCCGCGTAGTCGAGCTTGCCCACGGGCGCAGTGGTGGCGTCGTCATCGCTGGCGCGGCCTAGGCCCCTTCCCGCCTCCAGCTTTCCCGAGGATGGTGACCGATCCCCCCGTACAGGCACTTGTGCGGGCGCCTCTGAGGGCGCCAGTGGTGAGTGGTGGTGCATATTAACGCAGTCCCTCTTTGTGTAGCCACCCAGTCGAGAGAGCGAGTTGGGGGGGGGGGGGGGGTGGAGGGGGGGGTATGACAGGAATACAAACTCTACCCTTGGCAACGTACGCAACTGTGAGCCAACACCACCACGTATAGGAAAAATGTAATACTAGTCGACGAAACGGACCGAGAGAAACCTCTTAGCCAATCATATATGTATATTCCTTTTTTTTGAAATGCCAACAGAAAGAGCGCTTTGTAAAACAAAAAAACGCACTTGTAGCTGTGGTGTGATAAAAGTACGATGGAGAGCGAAGGGTTAAAACGACAGAAAAAATAAACAAACGGCAACTTCGTTTGACGGAATAAAAAAAAAATAGCCGGCGTGAAGTGTAAAGATACAACCTGGTTTCGAGCCAGAGACAACAGAGGGCTGAAAAAAAGTGAAGAATGAGCAGGAAATGAAAAACAAAAGTGGTGGAAAGAATAAAAGGTAGTACAGGCTTTAAAATGAAAAGAGAGGCAAAAGCGGATGGTGTGACTGTAGTGAGAAGCTGGAAAAGGGAAACGAAAGATATCTCTCGTTAAAAGAGGCGGATAGTACGCAATGACCTGAGAAACAAAAGGGAATGAAAACTGTGTACACACAATATGGAGAAGTGTAGAAAAAACAGGGAAGAAAAAAGGATGTTGGTGAGTCTGGATGTCACAAAAGCAATCAAAAAAAATTGCCACGTGCTCACGAGAATACGACTAGCCTACGCGGACGTAAGCAAAATATATAGACCTACAGGCGGGTCGCTACGGATGTGTCGACTTTTGTGTAATTGCTACAGAGGCGTGACAGAAAGCGTCCAAGGACCAATTAAAAAAAAAGATAACGTGGAGGAAGAGGGGACTTGTGTTCGTAGTGCACGCATCATTGTGCATGTTGTTATCCTCAAGCTGCACATGGGTGTGGACGTGTAAACCACGCATGAATAATACCCACCTACTGTGTGGCGGGATGCAGACCCCTACAGCAACATTGCTGCCGCATCGGTGACCGAAACAGAGCGCACACGACACCTCTAGTGCTACAAACGCAGTGTGTATTTCGCGGAAATAAATGCGTGCTGACTTCGCAGACACATGGCCTATTCCTCATATCTTTGCTCGACTACAACCGAGAAGCTGCGCGTCGGTGCGGGGGCGCTTTCCTGTTTATTCGTATGGTTGAGGTGTGGCGAGAATGTGTAGAGCGACAGTGGTCTCTGCGCGTACTGTGCTGTGCAAAGATGACACTGAAACGACGTGACATGGGACGAACGAATGGATACGATGTGGGTCCTATCGACCCAAACTCGCTGAAGGAGAGGCACAGAGTAGGGAAGAGGAAATACAAGGGAAGTGTGTGAGGGTGTGTGTGGAAGAGAGAGGGGAGGTGGGGTAAGGAGATCGGAAGACTCCCAATAGTAAGAGCAAAATATTTTAGGTGATGAAATGGGCAACGCAGTAAAATAAAAATAAAGAGACACGGGAAAAAAAATAGGAAATCAGCGAGACAATAGACACAAATATCCAAGGAGTTAAAAAAAAAGAATGGGGGGGCAATTGAGCACGGAAATAACCTCCACCGACAACGAATTGACAGATTCAACGGGAGAATGCCAGAAAGGGGGAAGTTCAGCCTGTTCGATGAGAACAACGGGACCAGAGGAACAGAGAGGGGGGAGGGGGGCACACGCGCAGCAAACCCAAATCTTGAAAGATTGTCATATGATCCATGACGTGGCCAGTGTAGTTTGATGTATGTCTACTAGCGGCACGCCCGACTAAGGATGGCCTCATCGAATGACATAAAGGGGGAGAGACCGCGAGGGAAAAAAAATAGGGAAAAACACAAAGGGGGAATCGTAACGAAATTCAAGCAGATGGGGGCAAAAGAAGAAAATGAGGAACTAGAATAGTACACACAGAGAATATAAATATATATATAAATATATAGTAGGGAAAGCGGGGGGGGGGGGGGG
>AUXJ01003634.1:0-12642 GCA_000482205.1 Herpetomonas muscarum
ATATATATATATATTGTATCATATATCATTTTCCCGCCTCAAGCACATATTGATAGGTACATTTTTTTTTTCTCACCTACTCGCCCTGGGCGTGCCCTGTCCCTCTGCTACGCGTGGACTCACAGAAAGGGAACTTGCGGAGGTAGGCACTGGGTGGAATATATATTTTCAAAAAAAGAAGAAACTGGCCCAGGGTTAAGATAGCCTCTATCAAGAAACATATATACTATATTATAGATTTATACACATTTTGCAGGAGCTCTGCCGCAGCAGCTGCAGCTGTTGTTTGTATCTCTCTGTTTCTCTGTGTTTCTGCTGTCACGACGCGACCACGCTTACCATTTTTTTTTCGTTGCTCTGCATTATCCGTTCACTTCATCACTTTTTTTAAATTTGTCTTTGTAAAGAGAAACAAAAACAAAAAAAAAGAAAGTGTGGGTTGTGGGTCGATGCTGCGGCTATCGGGTGTGGTTCGATGCAGCGCCGCTGCTTCCCGGCCGCGGCGCATTTGCTACGTGACGGATGTGGAGGGGGACATGGCGTATTTCCAGCGCTTCGTGCACCTCTCGCGGTGCCTTCAGTGGGAGAGGGCAGTTAAGAATAGCAGCAGCAGCAGCAGCGGCAGCAGCAGCACCGCGTACGCACCGCTTCACGTGGCTAGCAGCAGCAGCAGCAGCAGCAGCTGCATCGGGGTGGATCATCACGTTGCTGCCCCTTCAATGAACTACAGAACGCGTTCCGTCACGCCTTCGCCCGCTCAGCAACAACAACAACAGCAGCAGCAGCAGCAGCAGCACATTATCACGAAGCTCGACATTGAGGACGGCGGCGTGCGCCTGGCCTTCACCGACGCCCACACGCATCTCGTCTTTGGCGGCGACGCCTTCGACCACGGGCCGGACCTATCCTTTGGAACGGCGCTGCTCGACCTGAAGCGGCGGCACCCCGACCGCGTGCACCTCATCCTGGGCAACCGCGACCTGAACAAGATGGTGCTCGCGCCGCTGATGCACGAGGTTGTCGGGCTGTCCCCGTCCGACGCGGAGCGGCACATTTTCCCCCCGCGGCGGTTGAACGACGGGGCGGCAGCGGGCGCGGCGCCGCCGCTGCCGTCGGCGGTGTCGTACGAGGACTATCTCAGGGCGGCTGGCCTCCCGACCACCCGCACCGACCGCGTCTCCTTCCTGAAGTGGGCGCTGAAGAACAAGATGGGAAGCCCCAACGGCTTCGAGCACCGCCGGCGCGAGCTGCTCGCGCTGCAGCGTCAGAGAGCGCATCAGCAGGTCGGCGCCGGGGCGACGCTGGGGGACATTGGCGGCGACGGTGTCGACGACGAGGCGGTTGCGGAAAGCTACTTTGCCGCGGCGCGCCCCGGCGGTGTTTATTACGAGTATATGCGCGCGGGGGTGCTGATGCTGCCGCTGGGGGGCGTGCTGTTCGTGCACGGCGGTGTGAACGCCGACAACGTCGGGTTCGTCCCCGACATCGCCGCGTCTGACTATACGACGCAGACGGCGCGGGGTCGGTGGCTGGTAGAGGAGGGCGTGGACTGCCTCGCCTGGGCGCGGGCCCTCAACGACTTCAAGGAGGAGAGCTTTCGGGAGTGGACGACCTGCACCGGCACCCGCGGCGAGGCGATCCGCCACTACGTCCTCCCCCGCGACCTCGTCCCCTACTCGGCGACGGTCGGCTCCTTTGTGGGGCAGCGCGGGCCGCAGACCGTAACGCTCCCCGTCATCCAGTACCTCCTCGAGTGCGGCCTGCACACCGTCTGCGGCGGCCACCAGCCGAGCGGCGACACGCCAGCGATTGTGCGGCAGCCGGGCGGCTTCCTCATGATCGACGCCGACAATAGCTACAGCGGCCGCGGCAACCCCTTCTCCACCCCGCTGAACCAGCGCGGGCTGGCGGTGCAGGAGGTGATCTTCAACAACACACCATCGCAAGATGGGGAGGAGGGGAGGAGGGGGAGGATTGGCTCAACACCGGCTCCGTCGTCGTTCACGGGCAGCAGAGCGACGGCCGGCCTTTCGCCTTCAGCCTCGACGACCACCCCCTCGTCGGCTGCCACGTCGGCGACGACTGGTGGGTGAAGCTGCCTCTCTACTCGCTGCCGGGCCCGCGGGACGACGCGGCGGCCGCCGATGGTGGCGCGGCTGGGCTGCCGGAGGCGGCGCACGCCGGGGGGGTGCGCCCCGTGCAGCCGTCGTCGTGGGCTGCGGCCGCCCCCATGCACGAGCTCCACCGCACCCGCGACGGCTACAGGCACGAGGAGGTGTCCATCCGGCTGACGGCGGAGGTGGAGGAGATGCTGCAGGCGTACCGGCGGCACCAGCACGTGCCGCTGCCCGGGGAGCTGCGGCCGCGCTTCACGAAGGAGGAGCTCGCGCAGGTCCACGTGCACCGCGTCAAGACGAAGGTGAAGCCGAAGAATAAGACAGGGGAGAAGTGGGAGGCGCAATACGAGTAGGCGATCGCAAAGACAGAGAGGGACGGATGTGGGGAGTGGTTGTCTCGGCTCGGCCATGTCTCTGGCACCACCTCACTCTCTCTCTTTCTCTCCTCTTCTTCTGTTCTATCGTCTCTGTTGCCTCTCCACTTCACGATTACATACTTCTCCTTCCCATGCCGTTTTTTTTAGGGCGATTGTTGGATTTTCAATGTGGCCCGCTTATACCAATTTATCACGCATGGAGCTGCTAACATAATATTTTGCTTGCTTCTCCCTCCCCCCCCTTTCTCTATGCGTGCGGCGGGCGATCCGTTCAGCGGAAGATCCACACCAATCGAACACCAGAAAGAGAATACAAATTTAAAACAAAAAACAAAAAAGACACCTCGGATGAATGCGCAATGTGGGAAGAAGAAAAAAAGAGAGAAGTGGGACTAAGCGAATATGTCGTGTGCATTTTTTTTTGCCCACTGCAATGTGTGTGTATGCGCGTGCAAGGATATATTTCAGGGGGGAAATGGAATTCAGCATCTCTTCCCTCCCCCCGTATTGTCCAACGTATGAAGTACGCCTCAGAACATGCAATCTCTTGGTTGCTGGAGCTCTTGACTGCCCTCGCACATAGTATATATATATATATATTATTTCAATGGCAGTTTCGTGCTGACGTGCCCGCAAAAAAGTAAATTTGATGCCCTTTTTCCCCCTCCCCCTTTCCCCCTCCCCCCCGCTTCTCTTATTCTCCCCATTCCCGTTTTGATAGTTGTGTCAGTGAGAAAAAAGGGACCTCGTTGTCCTTTTTCGCAGGGTTCTCAGCCCATTCACAAAAAAAAAACAGAAAGAGCACAGAACGAAAAGAAACAAAAGACGACTTCTCTAGCTGTGTATGTCTCGTAGTTACACCGCGTCGCTGCGAGGCGGCCGGGCGGCGTGGCTGGAGGCGCTCGAGGCCTTCACCGCTCTCGGGACGGCTTCCTCTGCTGCCACGGCCGCTGCCGCGAAATCCCCCTCGTTCCCCTCGTCCTCCTCACTAACGCCCTCGTCGTCGTCGCGGGTTGCGGTGTCTGTCAGCGCTGGTGGCGGCGCCCTCCCCGACCTGCGTGCGCGCCTGGATGTGTGCGAGGCCGTCGCCCGCGCCCACCTTTTCGGCCCGCCCGGCTTCCACATCAGCGACGAGGCGCTGCGCGTCGTGCGGCAGACGCGGTGGGCGGTGCTGGGCGCTGGCGGCACCCCGCGGGAGAAGGCGATTGTCCTCGAGCGGCTGCTCCGCCTGTACGCTGACGCGGCGCGGGCGCTGCTGTATGAGGCGGTGCCGTCGCAGCCGGAACGGCAGTGCCTGCTGCTGGAGCAGGTGCAATGCCTCGTGGAGGCGCGCGTGGCCGGCATCCCGCTGTCGACGCGGCACTATCGGTATCCGCTGCAGTCACCGCAGCTCGCCGACATTGGCGCCGATCTCCCGCTGCTCCTCCTCCGCGAGGTGGAGGCGGAGGCGGAGGGGGAGAGGGAGAGGGGCGGCGCATCCGGGGCAGCAGCGGAGGATCGCGAGTTGTTCACGGCGCGGCTTGACTGCGCCGTGGGGCTGGCGGGGGCTGGGCAGGTGGCGGCCGCGCTGCGGCTGTGCCCGTCGGCGTCCGGCTTTCCCTACATAATCCGCAACGTCGCGTCGATGCAGCGGGACGGTTGGCGTGCGGCGTGGCAGCTCGCCGACGCCGTCCCCCTTGAAACGCTGCTGGCCTCCGGGAGGGGCGGTGCCGACGAGGCTGGGTGGCTGAACGGCCTCCTCGACGCCGCCCGTCGCAAGTACAAGGCGACGGCGGACCCGGAGGTGAAGGAGTGGGTGGTGGGCTTCATGCGCGTCTGGTATAGTGAGGAGGGGCAGCAACCCGCATTGGCAGCCGCACCCAGCGCGCAGGAAACACAACAGCAGAACCACCACCAGCAGCAGCAGCATTCGGATAAGGGCGCAGAGACAGGGCCGGCGGGCACCACTGCCACCCCCACCACGTCGTCCTGGCGCTACCCGCTGCCGGTGCGTGTGATCGACACGTACCTCGCCGTCTGCCCCGCATCCGCGTGGCAGGAGGCGCTGCAGCTCGTCACGGCCTACAACGAAACGGGCTCCCCCTTTCCCGTTGCGGGGGCGACGTCGGCGTTGGGCGAGAAGGGCAGCAACGGCGCTTCTGCCGCGCCAGCAGAGGGGTGGCCGAGGGTAGCGATGGGCCGCCTCATGACGCTGCTGAGCGTTGCGCAGCAGCCGCGTGAGGTGCTGCGCATCTTTTACGGGGCAGCCGCTGACGCCGCGGCGCTGGAGCGGCAGCCGGGGGATGCCGAGTCCGTGCGCGCCCTTGTCGAGGCCGCGCGGCCCAGCACGGAGACGCTGTCGGCTGCCGACCTCCGGCACCCCGCGACGTACAACCACGCGATGATGGCTCTCGCCCAGCTGGGCCACTGGGGCGCGGCGATGCGCTTCCACGAATCTATCCCTGTGTCGTGCCGCAATCGCCACACGCACTGGTCTGCCGCCCGCATGTTCCTGCAGCCGAGGCAGCCAGCGGCGGCGTCGAGCACCAATGACAGCAGCGGCAGCAGCAGCAGCGGCGCTGTGGCGTACCTGCGCAGTGCGGAGGCCTACAGCTTCTGCCTGCGTAATTTGAAGCGGGCGTGGCAGGAGCCGGGGCAGTCGGACGCAGCCGGCGGTAGTGGCAGCGGGTCGTCGCCGTCTTTCCCCGAGGCGGAGGCTATTTTTGAAAACATGGCACTGTGGGCGGCGTCGAGGGGCGACTGGCGTGTTGTGTCGTGGTTGGCGGCTAATGCACCCCGCGGGTGCCGGTACATAAAGCTGATCGCGCTGGCCACCGCCCTCCGCGCGTGTGACGGCGCAAAGCTGCTACCTGAACAGCAGCAAAAGCAAGAGGCGCAGCAAGGGCAGTTTCCTGTCGCTGCCACCCACGCGGACAAGGGGAAAGGCGAGAGGTCATCTGTCGCTGCAGAGGAGGCGTCACGGGAGGTGGCACGGCAGCTGAACGCGATTCTGTTCGCGCCGGATGTTTCTGTCAAGCAGGCATGCATGGCAGCCGCGATGGTCGCCAACTCTGCCACCGCAGTCACAGTCCTCGGCGGCCCACCACATCCCTCCTCTCGTCGCCGCGACGACGGAGTCGGCACGAATGAGGCTGTGGAGACTGTGCTGCGGCCGGAGCTGGCCGACGCCTTCACGTCCGCGATTGGGACTTACCTCAACGGGTCGCAGGCGGCGATGGACCAGGCGATTGGCATCCTCATTGGCCAGTTCACGAGTCTTCGTCAGCGGCAGATCGAACACGCGAACGGCGCAACGCCACCAGCAGCAGCGACTGCCGCGTCGCTGCCGTCCCTCGAGAGGGGGCGGGTGCTGGCAGAGGTGATGGACTTGGTGCAGGGCCTCGCGCCCAACCGCAAGGATGGCTGGCGCGTCGTGCTGCAGCTCTTGACGAGACTGGGCGAGGAGCAGCGGCTGTCCATCGCCCGTGCCGCACCCGCCATGGTGTCGGCCGGTATGAACCCAGACGTGGCGATCCGATTCCTGGACCCTTGAGAGGGGAGAGCTGCGTATATATCCATATGACCCACTGTTCCCTCAGCTGTTTCTGCGCGGGAGGAGTGTGTGTGTCTATGTGTGTGTCTGTGTGTGGCTCAACTGCCCCAGCTGTCAGCTTTGACGCGCGTCTCACTTTTGTGGCCTGACCTCATTCACATCCCTCTCCGTTGCACACACACAAAAAACACACACACACAGACATGTTGTTGTTATCGCAGGCTTCGACACCCGCTTACACACTTTCCTGTCATCACCTCTTCACATATCATGCACTCATGCATACATACAGACACACACGAAAAAAAAGACGAAACACTAGTGGATGTACGAGAACATCGGCATCGTCAACAACGGACGGGCAAGACCGCAAACTTGATAACGCCGATTCTTGAGAAGGGAGTAATTTGTTATGGCTTTTAAAGAAAAGGGCAATCAAAATGCCCCCACGTTTCGTGGAATATAGCTAAATGCGGCTTTGTATTTATCTGACATAAGCATTTAGATGCCTCATATGTTCGCTTACACGGATGGTGTCACCGCTGCTGTTCCCCACTCCATTGCAACTTCCACCACATCCTTCCCATGTCGATGCCTTCTTCTTTTTTTTTGACGACCACTCACCACCACGTCACATCCCGACCCCTTCCCGTCTTTCCTTTTTTCTTTCCCTCCCCTTTCATTTGCTATGAGTATTTCATGAGCGCGCTATCACTCTTTTCTGGCAGAACCCTTTTATTGCTCCTCAGCTCGCTCGTTTTATCGATCGTGCTACCCTATTTCTACTCCCACACCACATCCGACACCTTCTCGTCGTCCCTTTTCCGTCCAACCAACAACGCCCGTCGTCATCTCGCGATGTCCAACGCCGCGGCCCCCCAGCCCACCCGCCAGCGCAACGTGCTGCCCAAGTGTGTGACGCCGTCCGACTACCACCTGCACATCACGCCCAGCTTCGACGACTTCACCTTCCAGGGTCGCGTCACGATCCATGTCACCGCGTCGGCGTGCTCCGACGAGGACCGCGCGGCCCACCCCGACGCCTGCGGCCCCGCCATGAAGGGCATCAAGCTCAACGCGAACGAGCTCGTCTTCACCAAGGTTGTCGTCGAGAACCTGTCGACGAAGGCCACGGAGGAGGTGGCCGCCTCGGCCGTCACCTACGACGAGCTGAACATGACGGCGACGATCCCGCTCGCCACCCCGCTCCAGCCCGGCGAGGCGGCGCACCTCGTGATCGATTACACGGGCACCATGAACGACAAGCTGGTCGGTTTCTACCGCAGCAAGTACAAGAACGCGAAGGGGGAGGAGATCTTCATGGGCACGACGCAGTTCGAGGCCGTCGACGCCCGCCGCGCCTTCCCGTGCTGGGACGAGCCGGCTGTGAAGGCCGTCTTCCACATCACCCTCACCGCCCCCGCCCACATGAAGGCCCTCTCGAACATGCACGTTGTCGAGGAGAAGGCCGCTGCGGACGGCAAGGCCGTCACGTACAAGTTCGCCCCGACGCCTAAGATGTCCACCTACATTGTCGCCTGGGTCATTGGCGAGCTCGAGTCCATCAGCGCCACCACGCGGCTGCCGTACACGCCGGAGCAGGACACCATCGTCTCCCTCTACGCCCCGCCGGGGAACGCGGCGAAGGGCCAGTTCGCGCTTGACCTCGCCGTCCGCGTGCTCCCCCTGTACGAGAAGTTCTTCGAGATTGGCTACAACCTCAAGAAGCTCGACATGGTCGCCATCCCCGACTTTGCCGCGGGCGCGATGGAGAACTGGGGCCTCATCACCTACCGCGAGTCCGCGCTGCTCGCCGACAGCGCGACAACGACGGTGGAGAAGAAGTATATTGCCCTCGTCGTCGCGCACGAGATTGCGCACATGTGGTTCGGCAACCTTGTCACGATGGAGTGGTGGAAGGAGCTGTGGCTGAACGAGGCCTTCGCGACGTACATGGAGTATGTCGCCGTGGACAAACTCATCCCGGAGTGGAGCATCTTCACTGAGATGCTGCAGCGCGAGGGCGGCCACGCGATGAAGCTGGACGCGCTCCACAGCTCCCACCCCGTCGAGGTGGACGTGTGCAACGCGCAGGAGATTGACGACATCTTCGACGCGATCAGCTACTCGAAGGGGTCGTGCATCGTCCGCATGATCGTCGAGTACATTGGCGAGACGGCCTTCCAGGCGGGCATGTCGCGGTACATCAACCACTTCAAGCACAGCAACGCCCACACGGTCGATCTGTGGCGGTTCCTTGGCGAGGCCGCGGGGCAGGACCTCGCCGCGATCATGGCCGGCTGGACGGGGACGCAGGGCTACCCGTACCTCATCGCCCGCCCGGCCAAGGACGGCAGCGGCGTGGCCGTGCAGCAATACCGCTTCCTGGCCTCCAAGCCGGCGGCGGGGTCGGAGGCCACCGCCCCGAGCCAGTGGAGCATCCCGCTGCTGATCGCCACCCCCAGCGAGAAGGAGACCTCCGTCGTCGTGCGCCCCACCGCCGCCGCGGAAGGACAGATTATCCCCGCCAAGCTCGCCGGCGACGGCGCGTGGGTGAAGGTGAACAGCCGCCAGTGCGGCTTCTGCCGCGTCCTCTACAGCGACGACCTCCTCGAGAAGCTCAAGCCGGCCCTCCACTCCCTGGAGCTCGGCTGCCTCGACCGCCTCGGCGTCATTGGCGACTACGGCGCCTTCGCGAAGGGCGGGTACGCGTCGACGGTGATTGTGCTGGAGCTGATGCGGGCCGTCGCCGAGCGCGAGGACAACCTCTCCGTCTGGACGTCCATCGTCGAGACGGAGGACTCCGTCCGCCGCGTCGTCGCGACGCAGGGCGAGGCCGCAGTGGAGAAGTTTAACGCCTACTGCCGCGCGCTGTACCGTGACGCGATGCGGCGCCTGGGGTACGCCCAGAAGGCCGGCGAGTCCGACAACGAGGACCAGCTCCGCAGCCTCCTCTTTGCCCGCCTGGTGGCGGCGAAGGATGAGGCCACGCTGCAGGCCGCCCGCGACTTGTACACGAACCGCGCCACGGCGCCGATCCCGCAGAACCTCCTCAAGGCGGTTTTCGCCGTCCGCGTGCGCGAGGGCGGTGCCGAGGCCGTCGAGGAGGTGAAGGGCCTTGCCGCGACTGTCGAGCAGCTCAGCGACCGCCACAAGTACCTCGCCGCCATCTCGGCCGCCTGCCCGGACACGCTCTCCATCGGCGACGTCTTTGACTTTTGCTTCTCGGAGAAGGTGCGCCCCGGCGAGGTCATGTACATTCTCGTGGGCCTCCTCGGCAAGGCGGAGATGCTGCGCCCCTTCGTGAAGGAGATGATGGCGCGCTGGCCCAAGATCATGGAGGTGCTGCCGCCGATGCTTGCGGGCCGCGTGCCAAAGTTGGTGGAGTACGGCGCCGACGCCACGGTCGCGGAGGAGATGCGGGCCTTCTACAAGACCCTCAGCGAGGCCGAGAAGATGTCCGTCGGCCGCAGCTTCCAGCAGGGCCTGGAGGAGCTCGAGACCAACGCGCGGTGGGCCGAGCGCGACGCGGCGGCGATCGTGGCGTGGCTGAACAAGGAGTACTAGGCAAGGAAAACTATATTGTAACCAAACAATACCAAACAACAGCATCCTAAATGGGAGGAAGGGCGGTTGTTTTTTCTTGTTGTGTGGGGTAGGGTGTGTGTGTGTGGGGAGGCTATAACCGGCGAGGTAGGCTATATATACATATACATAGTATCTCCGCACCAGCGCGGATCCGCGATCATTCTAAGGGAGTGCGAAGGATACTCTGTTTAGCAACAGCAGTACAGTAATTATATCCTTTAAACCCGCCCTCCCCTCGCCCCCCCCCTACCCCCATCTTGACGGTCGTCCTTCGTCCTTCGTCGCTAATGGATGCTCTGTATCCTTCTCTCTTTTATTTGTATTTTGTGTGGTTATCGTCACTATTTATATCCCTCGGACATCGTCTCTCGCTCTTTCTCTCTCTATATATAAATGTCCCCCTCTTTCTCTCTGTTCGCATTCCATTTTCGTTCACAACCATTTTCTATCCCCCCTCTTTTTCTTATAAATAACGTAACTGCTTGTTTATATATATATATATAATATACATTTATCCGTATACACCTCGCTTTCTTTTTTCTTCTCTTTTTCTTTTTTTATTGTTATTGACATTCGTACTCACTGTTCCGTCCTGCTTTCCTTTGGGTTCTTGTCTTCTTTTTGTTCTCTCCATTTGCTTTTCAGGGACCCACTTTTTTTTTGTTTTCCTGTCAACGGCCTGCGCGGCGCGCTTTTTTTTTGTACTCCAGACCCCACCACTGTGTGTGTGCATGAATAATTCCGTCCCGCAGGCAACGGCGAATGCTGCGGTTTCGCTGTCCTTCAACTAGTCGCATATATGTTTCTCGTTATTAGTATTTTTCATAACTGTGTTACCATCTTGCGTGCGAGTGGTCCCCCTTGGCATGAAAACAAACAGAATGGAAACCACCTAAATGGGGCGGAGAGGACAGGTGGATGACACATGTCCCACAAGGCAAAAAAAAAAAACAGCAACAACAACAAAAAACAACAAAAAACAACAAATACTGCACGCAATTCGTTTGAGCAAAAAAAAAGGGATGGATGTTCGTCCTGTAAGTTAATAATACAATCGGCATGCCACTGTCGGTATGGCGCTGCCGGTCTACGTCTAACAGTCGCCCTCCGTGGGAAATGCACCTGTGCTCTTCTGCTGAATGTGGCTGAGTATCACCGGTATATCTGTGGGAAATTATGCACATGTGCTGCTAAACAGCTCGTCGTACGACTGCCAGAATACCACGCCCCTACACAACCTCGATAATGATTTTATTCCTCTTCTATCCCCCTCCTCCCTCTTTCAAACACAATGTGTATCTTTCACAATACACGCGTCATCCTTTCTTCTTCCACAACAACAACACCAACAAGAAGAAGAAGAAGAAACGCTCACCGGTAGCTCAGGTCACCTCAATACAGACACACATCACGCCGAATACATCATACTATACGGGAGAGCAGAACAGGAGCAGGAGGCATTATGCGTCGCAGCGTTGTGCGTTCTCGGAAGGAGTTCCTCGAGCGCCGCCAGAATGAGCGCGTGCATGAGGCGATTGCGCAGCGGAAGGAGCAGTTCCGCGACGCCCTCCGCACTGCCACGCCCCTCCCCGGGCACCTGCGCAAGGACGCTCTCGCGCTGAAAAAGTTCGCGGAGCTCGACGACGACGTCACGAAGAACCCCACAACGACCATCGACGACGAGTACGCCAAGGCCGGCGTCGAGGACCCGCGGGTGATGGTGACGACCTCGCGCGGCGCGTCGCAGAAGCTGCTCGAGTTCGCCAAGGAGGTGCGGCTGATTATCCCGAACGCGGTGCGGCTCAACCGCGGTAACTTGAGCGTCAACCAGATCATGGACGCGGCGCGGAAGGAGAATTACTCGGATGTGGTCGTGCTCCAGGAAACCCGCGGCGTGCCGGACAGCATGACCGTCTCCCACCTCCCGCTCGGCCCCACCGTCGTCTTCACCATCCACAACCTCGTCGCGCGCCACGACATTGAGGACGTCGGCACCATGTCCGAGCAGTACCCGCACCTCATCTTTGAGAACTTCTCGACGAAGCTCGGCCTGCGCATCCGCGACGTGCTCAAGTACCTGTTCCCCGTCCCCAAGGAGGACGCGACGCGGCTGCTGACCTTTGACAATGGGAACGATTTCATTAGCTTCCGCCACCACACCTTCAAGGTGGAGAAACAGCGGAAGGTGGAGCTGACGGAGGTGGGGCCGCGCTTTGAGCTGTCTCCGTACCGGGTCACGCTCGGCACGATAGAGATGGCGGACGCCGAGACGGAGTGGGTGCTGCAGCCGTACATGAACACCGCGAAGAAGCGCCGCCTCCTCTAAACCCGCTTTTCGCGGTTGTGTGTGTGCGTGTCCTGCAGGACAATTGCTCGAAAGTTTTCCTTCCTTTGTTATTTTGCGTTTTTTTGCGCACGTGTTCGCCTTTTTCTTTTTGTGTGTATTGTATGTTTGTGTGGATGATGTGCGGTGTCATTAAGTCATGCTGCCACAGATGCATAGCACAATAAAGAAGAACGAACGAACGCGTGTGCATTATACGCATTTACGGATAAGTGATGTTCGAATATCACCGATACGATGATAATAATAAAACACAGCTAACACCAAATAAAAAACCAACAACACGAAAACAACAAAAGATAAAGAGGCGTAGTTAAAAAGGAAACCGAATTGAATGGACATCAGTGAAATGTTCGTGTGTCCCACATTTCCACATGAAAGGAGGGATGGGCCGCGTCGACGGGTATGCGCTGTGCTGCTACACAGGAAAGCTGTGTTTGCTCCTCACCCCCCCCCCTCCCCGGCCGGTGACGGCCATGCTGGTGTTCTTCCAGCGTTGCCAGTCACGTTCCACACTGCGCTCATACTCGCACACAGCTGAGAGGGAGTGGGGGGGGGGGGAAGGGGAAGAGGAAGAGGAAGAGAAGGTTATGTGTGATATCCGTTCTCCTCGTTGCACTTGTAATTCTTGGGATATGTGCCAATGCGCCGGTGTTACTCCACAACTACCGCACCCCACTCTGT
>AUXJ01003644.1:0-11011 GCA_000482205.1 Herpetomonas muscarum
TGCTGCTGCTGCTGCCGATGAGGTGGCGGAACTGCCCTTCCCCGCGCGCGCCGCGATGGCCAAGTGGCTCGTGCTCGCGAAGCGGACGGTGTCGATGCTGCAGCATCTCGCGACGGCCCAGGCCGCCCTCGTCTGCTGCGGCGATGGGGAGATGCACCCTGACGAGGAGATGGCGCGGGTGTCCCCGCTCCTCCCGACGTGCGAGGCGCTCGAGGCTGTCCTGGGGAAGCTGCACGAGGTTCTCCTCTCCGTCGCCCCGAGCTCCCGCACGCTGCTGCCGCTCGGCGCGCTGTACGCGGAGCTGCTTCGGGACGTGGCAGGGCACCTTCTCTCCGGCGCCGCGGCTATTATGGAGCGGCGGAGGGAGGTGCAGCTCTTCCGCGAGCGCAACGGCCTCGACATTGACGTGGACGAGGAGGAGGCGCAGAAGCAGCAGAAGCAGCAGCAGGCGGTGACGGTCGGGGGCGCTGCCGCGTCGTCGCCGCGGCGTGGGCGGCAGGCGCGGGAGGACGACCTGGAGGAGGCGGCGTACTTTTCCGTTGTGGCTGTCGCTGTGGAGGCGCTGGCCACCACCAGCGACGCCGGCATCATCGCCGCCGACGCGCTGACGTTCAGCAACCTGGTCGAGGACATGGCCGACGCCGCCATCCGCACCATCCAGCACCACCTCAGCAGCACAACGGACGACGGAGCCGCGGCCGCGGCCGCTGCTGCGCCGTCGTCGCCCGCGCACCTGCGCGAGATGTTCCGTCTGTCACAGCGGACGCTCGCGATGGCGCAAGCGGGGCTGGTTGCGGTCCAGCAGCGGCAGGCGTCGGTGCTGGCCCACCACACCCCCGCCCCGCCCGTATCCACCACCCGGCAGCGCTCGAATGTCATTACGGTGGGGCGCGCCGGCGACGCCGACCGGCACGGCGCGGCGTCGGCCAGCAAAGACGTGCTGCTGCTGCTGCTCCGTGACAGCCGCACGAACCTGACCCGCCGCGTCGTCGAGCTGCGGTGGTATGTCGGCCTCCTCCGCGCGCAGGAGGCCGTCTTCCGCGAGCGGGCGACCGATATCGCGACGATGCGGGCGCGCCACGCGCGGGCGGCCGTGTTCGGCGCCGCCACCCTCAAAGGCCTCCGCGTGCTGGACGCGCTGGTGAACGACGACCCGGAAGTGCCCGAGGCCCCCGCCGCCCTCGAGTCGCGGCTCATCAGCAGCACCGCCGACGAGCCGGCTCTGCCGCGCGCGCTGGTGCTGCTGTGCCTCGCCGACCTTCACCCCGCGAAGGCCCAGGCCCGGACCCACTACGACGCCGCCATGAACATCCTCATGCGCGACCAGAAGGCGCACCGCGAGGAGGAGGAGGAGGCAGCAGCGGCGGCAGCGACAGCGACGTCATCGCCGCAGCGTGACAGCGGCAGCAGCAGCCGGCGTCGGGAGGTGGAGAAGCTCTATTCGCCAATGCTGGTGTGGTGCCGGGCGGCGACAGTGGGCCGGAAGGTTGGCGGCGCGGCGGCGGGCACATACCTGCAGGTGGCACAGGCCGCTCTGTACAACTACTTCACGATGGGCAGCAGCAGCAGCAGCAGCGGCAACGACAGCAGCAGCGGCGATGACAGCAATAGCAAGTTGCGAAGAGGTAAGAAGGGCAGCGATCTTGACGCCTTCGTGGACGAGCTGATCCACCGCGGGCAACACGGCCAGCCCACCTTCGGCGCGGCGGCACCGCTGGTGGACGACGTGCCGGAGTTGGTGCCGTGCCACGCCGCCCTCGCCTCCACCACCCCCGCCGTGCGGCGCACCCTCTGCGAGGCCCTCCTCGATATCAGCGCCGCCGAGCTGGCGGCACTCAAGAAATCTACCACCCACAGCAGCAGCAACAACAATAGCAACAACAGCAACAATGCCAAGCAGCCGCAGCAAACGCTCGCGACCCGGCAGACGATTGGCCTCCGCTGCAGCTACCGCGCCCTCTTCGCGCTGGATGTTGCGCTTGACCTCAGCGCCTCCACCCCCACCAGCGACAACAACAACAGCAGTGGTCATCGCCGCAGCAGCAATGCCAGCAACAATGGCGGGAAGGAGGACGGCACGGGGGCGGCCGCTGAGGTGGCGGCTGCACCGACAGGGGCTGCGGGGACAACGACGACGCTGACGCCGCTGGTGCTCCGGTGTGCCGGGCAAGTGCTCGCCGGCCTGCAGCCCACCATCCACGACCCGCACCTCTGCGTGCGGGCGGTGAAGCCGCTCGTGGCCCTGTGCTTTGTGCTCCTGCGCTGCCCGACGACCTCCTCTGCGTGGTCGGACGCCGGCGTCCAGTCGCTCGCCGTCTCCGTCGTGGCCGCCCTCCATGGCCTCGTCGCGAGCGCGCAGCAGCGCTTCAGCCCCGGCTCGAGCGCCGTCCCCCCGCCACCCCCGCCGACGTGGCCAGCGCAGCTGCAGGACCTCAGCTACGTCCTTCTCCGGACTTTTGCCCATGCATGGAACGCGGCGCTGCACCACCCAACGACGCGGCAGAGCCGACACATCGCGTTGGCGCAGAAGGCTGCCGCGACGGTGCGCACCGCCGCCGCCTCAGCCGCGGCCATGGCAGCGGAGCTCACCACCACCGATGCCGCCGCTGCCGCGAACGCCAACGGCGCGGCAGAGACGACGCCGCCGCGGGGCCGTGGCAGCGGGCGCCAAGCGCAGGCGAACGCGCGACAGCCTCCGCCGCAGGAGAGCAGCACCGATGCCGACTCGGGCGCGGAGGCCGCGCCGGTGGTGTCAGCGACGAGCTTCCCCCTGTGCGATTACGTGGAGGCGGCCGGGGCCACCCTCGAGGAGGGCGCCATCATGGACGACCGCATGCCGGTGGAGTTTGTGGAACTGCTCGAGCGCCTCCTCTTCACGATGGACGACGCCTACGCGGTGCTCACGGCGACGACGACGGCAGGGGCGCGCCCGGGGAGCCAGCGCAGCCGCTCGCAGGGGTCGCGCGGCGCCGGCAAGTCCTCATCCCGCCCCGTGTCCGCTGCACCACCGCCACCCGCGCTGAGCGGCAGCAGCGCCGCTGCGGCTGCGGCGGGTGGCAGCGACCCTTCCCCCTCGTCGCTGTCGCAACAACAACAGCAGCAGCAGCCACAGGTGGAGGCGGATTATCTGCTGACGCGGGGCGGCCCAATTGTGGGTCTCCCTGTGGTGCTGGAGGACGTGTGCGAGGCGTTGGCCTATGGCAGGGAGGTAGCCAGGGCCAACGGCGCCGGCGCGGAGGCCAGCGGTGCGCTGCTGCGGTCGCTGCTGGAGGCGCTCCAGCGGCATGCCAAGGACCCCCGCTACGCGAAGGTGGCCGTCCGCTGCGTCGAGCTGCTGGTCGCCCGGCGCGAGTACGCCGCGGCGCGGGCCATCGCCGAGGACGCGCTGCGCTCGATTGCGCAGCACTGGGCGGCGGTGAAGGCCCACCAGGAGACGGTGCTGACGACGCTGCGGGCGTGGCTGGTCGAGAAGGGCCTGGTGCTGACGACGGGCAGCAAGAGCGCGCGGGCGTCGGTGGCGTCGATCAGCGGCGCCCCGGACGCCGCGGCAGTCGCGGAGGGCGACGGGGAGCGCGGCGGGAAGGGGGGGAAGCGGCGCGCCGGCAAGGACGCCGGGCCGCGCCAGGCGGAGGGCGGCGGCAAGGGCGGTCGCGGGAAGGGGGGCAATAAGAAGCAGCTCAAGGAGGAGGAGGATGCGGCGGCGGCGGCGGCGCAGGCGGCGCTGGAGGCGGCCGAGAAGGCGCGCTTCCTCGTCGTGGAGCGGCACTGGACGCCGGCGCAGAAGCAGATGCTCCGGCAGCTCACCCGCTGCGTCGCGTGGGCCCGTCAGCGGCGCGCCTCCCGCTACCTCCTCGGGCGCTTCTTCCAGTTCAACGGCCCCTTCCAGGCGCAGCTGCGGCTCCTCCTCGCCGCCGTCGTGCGGCTGCAGTGGCGGCAGCTCGCGGAGCAGCAGCAGCAGCGCCCCGACGCGACGCTCATGAGCCCGGGCTTCGAAATGGCCCCCGTCGCGGACGCGGCGCCAGCACCCACCGCCGCCACCACCACCACCACCACGGGCAAGGGGGCAGGTGGCGGCGGTGGCGGGCGGCCGCGGTCGCAGCAGCAGGGCGCGCAGAACCAGCCGCCGGCGCAGGCCTTCCGCGCGGCCGCCGACAACGAGGCGGCGCACCGGCAGGTAGCCGCTCACTGCATCAAGGCGTCGCACCTGTTCACGCGCGCCTTCCGCCCCGCCCACGCCCTCCGCGCCGCGCAGCTCGCCGTCGAGGACGTGGCCAACTACGTCGCGCCCGACATGCCACTCGCGCACATTTTCTACGCGGCCGCGGCGGGGCTGACGCGGGACGGGGCGTCGCCGCTGCCGGACGCTGCGGCGGCGGCCAGCCAATACGCCGCCGCGGCGCGCCAATACTCTGTGCAGGCGCCGGTGCAGCTCCTCAAGCGGTCGAGCGAGGCGCTCCTCCCGCTCGCGGCGGAGCTCCTCGCGGCGATGGCGCTGATCACCCGCGGCTATTGCGACCACCGCCTCGACATTGAGACGGTGCAGCCGGCCGCGATCCGCACCGGCCGCTACGTCCGCCGCGGCGCGCAGACGTCGTGGCAGGGCGCGATCCCCTCCCTCGTCGCGGCGCAGTCGGCCGTGGGGCAGGCGGAGGAGCACCACGCGATGCGGGCGCTGCGGCAGCGGCGGGTGCGATCGATCAAGCAGGCGCGCTACTGGCTCGGGGAGACGGTGAACCAGGAGACGGCGACGCGCCACAATGTCGAGCGCGCCTTCTACGAGGACCTGCGGGAGCTCCTCATCCAGGAGGGTCTCGCGGAGGCGCTGCCGGAGGCGTTCGCCGCCCTCCCCACCACCGCGCAGGTGGAGGACATGTTCACGGAGCAGCAGCCGAACGGCAACAACAGCAACAACGGGGGGTTGGAGGCGTCGCGTTCTCCTCCCCTCTGGCGGTTGGACGGGGCGCTGCGGCGCAGGCGGCCAAATCCAACCAGTCAACGACGGTGCACAAGGGCGGGGACAGCAACAGCAACGGTAACGGTAACGGCAACGGCAACGGCATGGCGGCGGCGGCGCGCGACGAGCTGCACTACTTCCTCTACCTGTTGCCTCACGATGACGAGCGCGTCGGGCGGGGGGCGGCCTCCGCGGACGCCGAAATCCGCGCGTTGCAGTACGGCCCTGACATGCCCGAGGCAGCGGTGGTGGATGCGCTGCTTGTTCTGGCGCACAGCCTGCAGTTCTCCCACCCGATCGAGACGATCCACGTCTGCCACACCGCCAACGACCTCACCGACGGCCGCTACGGCGCGCTGCTCCTCCCCCTGGCGCTGTCGCTGGAGACGGCCATGACCGGCCGCTGCACGCAGTCGCTCGTCGACGCGTACGAGGCCGCCCTCCGCGACGCCTCCCTCGGCCGCGCGCTGCTGGAGACGGCGCGCGGGGTGTGGGGGCGGTTCACCGGCACCCGCGCGCACCGCCGCGGTCAGACGCGCCTGGCGCGGACGCTGCTGCCCTCACTGGGCCTCGCACTGCTCTGCGACGGCGTCGTGCCGCCCAGCGCGGACGGCGGCAGCCCATACAGCGCCTCCCTCACGCAGTCAATGGGGGAGTGGGACCTCCGCCCCGGCGCGGGGGCGAGCGGCGGCGACGACGTGGGCGGCGCCAGCCTCAGCGGCAGCACCGCCGCCTTTGGCACGACGAAGCGGGTGGCGCGGCCGACGGCAAAGGCCGCCATCGCCGCGTACGAGGCGGCGGCGGTGCGGCTGCGGGAGGGGCGCCAGTTCGCCGCGCTCGGCGAGTGTCTCCACGAGCTCGGCCACATTCTCCTCTTCATGGGGAACGCGCGGGGCTGCGAGGTGGTCTGGTACGAGGCGGTGGAGGCCTTTGTGGAGCTGCCGCGGTGCGGGCAGCAGTGGCGGTCGCAGCTCGCGGACGACGACAAGAGCACCTTTGACGCCGCGGCCATTGGCCTCCCTAGAATTCTGCGCGCCGTGCACACCCTCGCCGCACTTGCAATGTACGTGCACCGGACGCGGCAGCAGCACGCCACCGACGCCCTGCTCCTCGCTGGCCGCCTCCTCGAGCGCTTCTTCCTCCCCACCACGCGCAACAAGGGCAGCGACAAGGATGACGGGTCGTCGTCGTCGTCGTCGTCGACGGGACGTGAGCGGTATCTCTGCAGCTTCCCCGACACACTTCACGGTTTTGTCAACTTTGTCATCCGCGAGCTGCCCGCCGCGTGCCTGGGCTACGCCGACGAGCTGGAGCTGCGCCCCGTCCTCGCCGACCTTGTGAACAGCCTCCTGTACGTCGCCCACGGCCTCGTCGAGGCCCGCTACCACGTCCACGCAAGCCTCCCCGGCGCGATGGCAGAGTACATGGCCACCCGCTACCTGCAGCACGTGCCGGCGGTTGTCGAGGCGCGGCTGCAGCGCGCGCGGGCGGCGGCGGGCGTTGGGGACATTTGCACCGCACTGGCCCTCCTGCGCGTCGTCTGCCTCGGCGCGAACCTGCCGGTGGAGCAGACGCAGCTGCTGCTGTCGCCCGACGACGCCGTCTTCGCGGGGGCGCGCGAGAGCCTCGCGTCGACGTTGGGCGCCGGCGCCGCGCCGGTGCTGGCGACGAGCGACCGGAAGAAGGCCCCGAACAAGTCCGCTGTGACGATCGGCGGGGCCAGCGGCGCGGCCGGGGGCCAGGAAGGCCGTGCCGGCGAGGCCACCGGCGGCGGTGAGGCGGGCGGCAGCGGCGCCGTGGCGGGGTCGGGGGCTGGGGCGGCGGGGAGCGCTGCGCCTGGCTCGCCGGCGTCGTCCGCGGCGGCGGTGGCGACGTACAACAACGCCGAGTCGCCGACGAGCGCCGGCAACACGGCGGTCATCGCCGCATTCGTATCGCAGTGCCTCCCCGGCGCACCCATCGACGCCGTCTTTGGCACCGGCGGCAGCGGCAGCGGCAGCGGCAGTGCGGCCTCCCGCCCCCGGACGGAGGACAAGCGCCCCATTGCCTCGCCGCTGAGGAGCCCGCAGCAGCAGAACCACGCGCAGCAGACGCGGCTCCTCCCCGCGGCGGTGACGGAGGCCTACGGGCCGCTGCTCGCGCGCCGCGTGGCGCTCCACGTCGCGGACGTCATGACGGCGCTGGCGACGCGGGAGGCGGCGTACCTGTGGCCGCAGCACTACACCCCGCCCGGCGGCAGCATCGTCGCCCTCGGCGGCGGCGGCGCCGCAGCAGGGGCAGCCGCGGGGGGTGGGCGGCGGCCCGGCAGCGGGGCGTCGCGCAACCGCGCCACGGGGGCAGCAGCGGCGGCGGCAGCGGCAGCAGCAGCCGCGGCGGCCGGCCAGGAGGATGTGGCCGTGCCAGCCGGGACGGGGCGGTCGGCCTGCACGGAGGCCCGCAAAGCAGCGGAGTTCCTCTACGGCCTCTTCGTCAACCCCTCCATCGCGGAAGACAGCGCGGCGGCGGCGGCGGCGGCGCTGTCGCTGTCGCTGCCCGACGGCGCGCCGGCCGAGGACCCCGCCAGCCCCCACCAGAAGCCGGCGCTCGGCAGCGCCGGCGGGATCTCGGGCACGGCGGGCCACAGCACGAGCACGAGGAAGAAGAACGGCGCATCGACGAGGGCGCGCGGCAGCAGCATCACCGCGCCGGCCGCCGGGGCTGGCGACGCCGATGGCCGGGAGGCGACCCCGCAGGCCCGCGCCAAAGCGCTCGAGGCGGCGTATGAGGCGGCCGTGCTGCACCACCACGCCGTGCTGGGCAGGGCGACCCTCGCGACGGGCCTCGGCGCCTGCGACGAGGCAACCGCCCTCCTCAACGAGCAGATGCTCCTCTTCAACGCGGTCACAGGGGGGTTGGACGGCGACGACGCGGAGAGCGCCGGCGGGGCCGGTGCCAGCGTCAGCAGCTCGGCGCGCGAGCAGCAGGCGGCGACCGCGGCGGCAACGGCGGCGGCGCAGCAGACGGCGCACGGCTTCGGTGTCTGCCCACTGTCGCAGGTCCCGTCGTTTCTCCTGACGATCGACCATCGCTACTGGCGGGCGGCGCTGCTGCTGCTCGTGGCCAACCGCTTCCGCCTCGCCGCCTACGGGGAGCTGGAGCGCCTCGTGCAGGAGGGGGTGCGGCTCTGCGGGGCGTGCCAGGACGCGTACGGGGTGCGCATGTTCCTCGTGTACCAGGCGGCCAGCCTCGTCCTCAGCGGGCGCACCGAGGACGCGGCGAACGCGCTGGCGGTCCTCCACACCAGCACCTCCCAGGCGCTGGCGGTCAACAACCCCGGCGACGACGTGGATGCGATGGTGCAGCTCGCCCTCGCGCACCTCGCCGGCAACGACAGCGACAGTGCCGCGGCGGCGGCGGCGGTGGGGGGCGACGGCCGGGCTGCACAGGTGGCGCTGCTGATGGATGCGATCCCAGCGCTGCAGACCCGGGCGCGGCTCCTCGGCGCGCTCGATGCGCCGCTGTCAGCCGGCGCCGCAGCGCGCGGCGGTCGCGGCCGGCCACTGGCGCCGACTTCCGCGCCGGCGGTGCGGTGGGGCGCGCCGGAGGTGTTGAAGCTGCACGTCGCCCTCAATGCGCTCGCGGAGAGCACACTCGGCGGCCTTCGCGGCAGCCCCTTCCCCACCCCTACACGCCGCGCCGACGTTGGTCGAATTGGCCAGCTTCTGCGCGGCGCTGTCGTCGCGCTGGCGCCGCTGTACGACTCGGCGCGGGCCCACCCGACCCTCGTCGCGCAGAGCAAGCTGATGCTAGCGCAGGTGCTGCTGATGGAGCTGCCGGCCGCCATCGCGGCCACGCACCGCGGCCACGTGGGTGGCGGCGGCAGCAGCAGCGGCAGCTTCGGCTACGACGGCGAGCACGACGACGACGATGTGCTGGCGGCGCCGGCGGGCGCTACCGCCGCGCCGCTGCTGGCGCTTCTCCCCGCCCCAGCGCGGCGGATCGCGGCGCTGCTGCTGAATGTGATGGAGAGCACCATCGGCGCTGGCGGGACGCACGACTACGCGATGCTGCGCACGGCGCTGCTGGAACTCGCCACGCTCCTCACCGAGACGATGCGGCTGGAGCAGGAGCATGTCGTGCTTGCCATATGCGCGAGCAGGGGCAGCGGTGGTGGTGGTGGTGGTGGCAGTCGGTCCACGACGCCTGGAGAGGTGAACAATACCAGCAACAGCAACAACAGTCACAACGGCGCGTGGCTGACCCAGCGCCGCTACCGCGTGTTGTCCTCCGCCGCCTCGGCGCTCTCGATTCTCGCCGCGCTGGTGCAGCACATGCGCGCGCAGGTGTTCAACCGCACCAGCGTCTTTGCCGAGTACAGCACGGACGAGGCCATGGCCCTCGACATCTCGCACTTCGCCTGCTTCTTCCCGCAGCCCATCGTCGCGGCGGTGAAGGCGATGCTGCGCGGCGGGGGCGGCGGCGACGTTGGCAGTCCCGCCGAGCTGAAGGCGTGCTTCACCGCCTACGTCGACCCCTTCTACGCCGAGGCGACGGAGGCGGCGGCGGCGGCGGCGGCGGGCGGCCCCGGGAATCGTCGCGGTGGCGGCGGCGGCGGAGCGGCGGCGGGCGGCCCGCGGCACGGCGGCGGGCAGAACTCTGGCCGCGGCGTCGTCAGCGGCTCCGCCACCGACCACGCCGCTCGCCTCGCGTCGACGACGAGCATCAACGGCTCCGGCGGCAGCGCTGGCGTCCCCGTGTCTGTGCTGGACGTTGTCCGCGTCTTTGCGCAGTTCCACCGCGCCGCGGCGGCGATCGACGCCGTCGCGCCGCCGGTGGAGGCCCTCAATACGGAGGTGGCCCTGCAGATGCTGCGAGCGTACCTGCAGGAGCGCACGACGCCGGTCAGCTGCACGTACCTCTGCTACTCTGACGACGTGCGCCGCGCCGTGACGCAGACGCTGGCGCCGCAGCGCAGCCCCGCGGCCCCGGCCGGCAACGCGCGGAAGGCGGGCGGCGGCGGCGGGGCCGCGCAGGCCCTCCAGCAGCAGATGCAGCAGCAGCAGGAAACGCTGGACCTGTGGTGCGCGCTGGTGCCGCCCGTCCTCCTCGCAGCGATGCCCCCGCGCCTCCTCACGAGCCGCGGCCCCGCCAGCCTCGGCGCGTCAAAGGTCAACGCCGTCGTCGCCACCGCACACCTCTCGACCGCCCTGTCGCTCGGCAGCCGCAGCAGCGGCAGGGGCGGCGCGGACGGAGGGAACGGCGGCCGGCGGCAGCGGCGGATCGCGGGCCTCGGCCGGTGGCTGAGCGGCGCCGACGACACCGTCGCGACACTGACGCTCGCCGTCTCGCCCCTCTACGACGCGACGCTCGACACCGCCCCGCCGCTCGCAACCCCCGCCGACCGGAAGAAGCTCCTGCGACAGCCGCACGAGCTGTCGGGGGCGGCCGGCGGCGCCGGCGGTGGGGACTCGGCCGCAGCGACCAACGCCGCGACGCTCAGCGGCTCGCGGCGGTCGGCCGGCGCCTCCGCTGGCGGTGCGCGCGCCGGCAGCGCCAACAGTGCCGCGGGCGGGAACGTGCGCTTCCGCAACCGCCTCGCGAACGTGACGGCCGACAACACCCCCGACGGCACGCGGCCGCGGGCGGTGCATATGGACGCGGCCCTGCACGAGCGGCTGCAGGAGCTCGCGGGGCACCCCCGCGCAGGACGCTGGCTGCTCTTCCCCCGCGACGCGCAGCCCGACAGCAGCGACGACGACGAGGTCGAGAACGATGCGGCGGACGGGGCGGGCGCTGCCGCCTCCCCGCCGCCGCCGCGCCCGCACTGGCGCTGCGTGCCGATCCACCTGCCAACGAAGCTCGTCCTGGAACTGCACCACACCGCCGCGCGGGTGCTGCGGATGATGGGCGACGCCGCAGCCGACGGCGCGGGCGGCGCAGCGGCGGAGGCGCCGCCCGCCACAGACGGCGCCGGCGCATCCGCGAAGAGCCGCGGGCGGGGCGCTGAGGCGCGCGCGCCGGCGGACTCCACCGCAGCGGCGTCCGTCTCCGCAGCGGCGGCGGCGGCGGCCGTTTCGG